>SJYV01055166.1:207630-253552 GCA_006410875.1 Neotragus pygmaeus
TTTTTTTTTTTTAATGTTAAGGGAAGGCACCCTTAGCAATGTGTACAATGTCTCATTTGTTTAGGTGGAGAAAGCTTTTATTGACCATAATTTAGGAAGCAAGTTTATGCCCTGTGCAGGCTGGAGTGATGTAAGAGTCCCACCAGGAGCTCTTATCTCAGGACCTCAGTTCTTCTCCAAGGAAGGCTCATTTACCAGTTCCCAATAGCTTAATCTCCTTGGTCAAAGAACAAGTTAGACCCAGAGCAGTTAGACTCTCGATATTTTATAGGTGGTTCCTTCTGCAGGTCTAAATCCTGCTCAAAATTCTCTTAAGATATCAGCTCAGTTCAGTTCAATTGCTCAGTCATGTTCGACTCTTTGAGCCCCCATGAATTGCAGCATGTCAGGCCTCCCCGTCCATCACCAACTCCTGGATAGAGTAGGCTTGTGTTTGTTAGTCATGGGTGGAAGCAAAGTGAAGCGAATTCACTCAGTCGTGTCTGACTCTTTGAGACCCCATGGACTGTAGCCTATCAGGCTCATCCGTCTGTGAGATTTTCCAGGCAAGAGTACTGGAATGAGTTGCCATTTCCTGCTCCAGGTATCTTCCTGACCCAGGGACTGAACCTTGGTCTCCCACATTGTAGGCATATGCTTTTACCGTCTAAGCCACCAGGGAAGCCAGTCATGGGTGGAACACCTTATTAATCAACCAGATTCAGTTCAGTTCAGTTCAGTCACTCAGTTGTGTCTGACTCTTGCAACCCCATGGACTGTAGCATACCAGGCCTCCTTGTCCATCACCAACTCCCGTAGTTTACTCAGATTCATGTCCATTGAGTCAGTGATGCCATCCAGCCATCTCATCCTCTGTCGTCTCCTTCTCCTCCCACCTTCTGATCTTTCCCAGCATCAAGGTCTTTTCCATTGAGTTGATTCTTCACACCAGGTGGCCAAAGGATTGGAGTTTCAGCTTCCATTAAAAAGAATAAATTTGAATCAGTTCTAATGAAATGGATAAAACTGGAGCCTATTATACAGAGTGAAGTAAGCCAGAAAGAAAAACACCAATACAGTATACTGACACATATATATGGAATTTAGAAAGATAGTAATGATGACCCTGTATGTGAGACAACAAAAGAGACAGATGTATAGAACGGACTTTTGGCCTCTGAGGGAGAGGGAGAGGGTGGGATGATTTGGGAGAATGGCATTGAAGTATGTATACTATCATGTGGGAAACGAGGCGCCGGTCTATGTTCGATGCAGGATGCTTGGGGCTGGTGCACGGGGATGAATATTCACTGGTCACTTTCTTTTACAACTTATAAACAAAGAGAATCTAACAGATGTCAGTTTTCTTTTCTGAACTGTTTTATCTGACTCAGCAAGCAAAAGAAATTAGATATGTAATCTGTTCATATATAGTGATAGAAAATTGAAAAAGAAAGAGTTGTGTCCAACTCTTTGCAACCTCATGGACTGTAGCCCTCCAGGTTCCTCCATCCATGGAATTTCCCAGGGAAGAATACAGCAGTGGGCAGCCAGTCCCTTCTCTGGGGAATCTTCCCAACCCAGGGATCGAACCCCGGTTTCCTGCATTGTAGGTGGATTCTTTACCATCTGAGCCACAAATTGCTATGCTCACATCTAAATTACAGTGTTACTTGAGAAAATGGGGACAAAGCATGAAATGAAAAGCAGAGCAAAGGAAGTAAAAAGTGAGAAGAATCATAAAGGAAAATTGAATAACATCAGATTGGAAGTAGGTTCAATAAAAGCTTAAATCTTGAGAATCTAATGCGAAGATATAGTTTATTCAATTTAGAATAGTTCTATCTTTCAAATAAATGTGACAATAATATGATCAAAATTTGATACTTTTATGAAAGTTAAAAAATGACATAGACTGACTTAGTCATTACAGCCCAAGTTGGTAGAATGAAGGAAAAAGATTTGACATATCCAAGAAGAATATTTGGGGAAGATAAAAGGTTTCTCAAAACTAATCTATAGGTATTTAATGCATATATTGAGTGATTAAAAACTAAAATAGTATAGACATGACAACTATTTCAAAAAAGTAATAATCTATATTGTTATGGTTTGGTTGTGCCCTCTTAAAAAATCAGAGCTTCTCTGGTGGCTCACGTGGTAAAGAATCAGCCTGCAATGTGGAAGACCCGGGTTTAATCCCTACATTGGGAAGATTCCTTGGAGAAGGGAATGGCAACCCACTTCAGTATTTTTCCCTGGAGAATCCCATGGACAGAGGAGTCTGGTGGGCCATAGTCCATGGGGTAGAGCTGGACATGAATGAGCATCTACACTTTTGCTTTCCCAAAAAATATGTTGGAATTCTAGCATCTGTGAATGTGAACATATTTAGGAATTCAGTCTTTGCAGATGTAAGCGAGTTAAGGTGACTTCATCCTTGGCTAAGGTAGGCCCCAATTCAGTAACTGGCATTCTTAAAGATGAGGATATTTAGATACAGTCACATAAAGGGGAGTATGTCATATGAAGAAACAAAGATCCTTCCCAAAGGGGGAAGGCAGCATAAACACATACAGAAAGATTACCATGTGATGTCAGAGGTAGATATTGAAGTGATGCATCTACAAACCAGGGAATGCTAAGGATCACCAGCAACCAGGAGAAGCTAGGAAGAGGCAAGGGAGAATCATCACCAAGAGCCTTCAGAGAGAATGTTGACATTGCTGATGCCATGATTTTGGACTTCTAGCTTCCAGAGCTGTGGTATTAATACAATTATTCTATTTTAAGTCACTCAGTTGGTGGCAGTTTATCACAGCAACTCTAGAAAACTAATATATATAGATTATCTAGAAAATTTAAGTGCATTTATGATTTAAATGCAATCTGAAATTGAGATTATAAAAAATAACATACTTCTATGATAAAGAACAGCTGCCTTTTTCAAAGACCAAGTGGTAAGTTATTGAATGATCTGAGTCATTGTATATGTTTATGTTTTTGTGCTTTGATATACAACAAAAATGAGATAAATGAAGAAAAATGATGGTATCTATAATTTTAAAAAGAGAATAGAAAAAGGAGATGGCTTGAGAAGTAGGGAGAGGGAAAGGAGAGAGATGAAATTTGGGCTATGAGGAGATGCATATGAAACATCATATATTGATTGAGGGTTTGCTGAGAGAGCTCAGGCAGATTGAAGGATAAATAGGATGGATAGAAGATATGTTTCCACAAAAAATAGACATTGATCTGATTCCTTTTGCAGCCAAAAAGAATGAATTATGATTTCCCTTTTCTTTCATTGGTTTTCATTTTGCTTGTTTTTCTATATTTTTAAATCATCTATTTATATCTTAGAGAGGGAAATACTATCTCTTTATCACACCTCATTTCCATGCCAACACACCATGTTCACTTGAAGGAGATAAATAGGGCAAACTCTTTTTTTTTCTAGGTAAGGAAGTCTCTGGTTTAGGTAGAATGATGAAGGAATTTAATTTCTCTAATTAGACTAGAATCTTATCACTTTTTAGAAGCCTTTCCTCCAGGTATGGCAGATAACCTTGCTTCACCGCAAAAGTTAACAAGTTGCTTGAATTACTACTATATTTATTCCCTTGTTCCTCACAAGTTGCTAGGTATGTAACCAGGAACTCACCCATTGACCTTTTTACTCCAAGTTACTATTTCTGGCAGCTGATCTGTGGCAGGTAGAAAGTGGAAAACTGGATGTTAAAAAAAGAGTTTGATTCAAGGCCAAAGTGTGAATATTTTTATCTTTGAATATTCCTTAGAAATTAGAAAGTAGAGTAGGCAGAGAGATTCATCTTTATTCTATATAAAGATTTTTATATAGTCTCCAGTTTTTATTGAGAAGGCCATGGGGGAGTTTTAGGCCCAATCCCTGCTTCACAGACTCCTTAAGGCTTCTGATCCTTTACTATGAATAATGAGCCCTCTGCCAGGAATCACCAACAGGAGAACAAAGTGAATCAAAATGGCCAGTGGTCCCTCAGAGTCCATTCAGTTTGCCACCATAAGAATTCTATGATGTCATCATGTGTGTCCTCAGAGGCAAGCAGTCATTACTTCTTGATTTCTTTCCTTCTTGGCACATAGTTTTTCAAAGATCACCGAGCCCTCTCCTAGTCTAAACTGCTAAGCATAGTGAAGTTTTTCAGTAAAATCTTAGAGGTGAATTTTGGGGAATCCCAATAAATGAGTATTTTTTGAGATAATTTCTTAAACCTATTTAGCCATGCTTTTAAATACATTTCTCTTTTTTAACTGTACATCACATTCTTCTTTGAAGTCATGAAACTCCTTCTGCCTCAGGACAGATCTTTTCAACACACTCCCCATCTGTTTTTCTACTCACTACTCACATTTCATTCATCATTCTCAGCTCTGTCACTGTTCTCAACTCCACAAAGTTATAACTTATGTACATTGGATCATTTAAAAATGCTATTTTAAAATCAGTGAAGACCTAGTTGTGTAATTGTACATTGAATATATGTCTTCTCCATAAAATGTGAGTCCATGACACAAGGACTGAAGGTCTTTCCTATTCAGGCACTGTGGTGGCAGAACCATCACAGGCATAATAACTCTGGGGATGGCATGGTCTCATCTTGGGAAGACCCCCACAGAAATGTCCAGTTTAGAGATGCTACTTTTCAGTTCAGGTCCTCAACTTCCTAGGTCCTTGTGCTGTCAGTGGGTGCAGGGTTAATGGTTGGGTGCATTGCAATGCTATCTACAAGTTGTGGACAAAATACAACAAAGTGTTTCTGAAAACAGCCAGGTAGTAAATATTTTAGGTTTTTCAATCTTTATTGTAACTACTCAACTCTGCCTTTTTGTAGTGGAAAAAAAAAAAAAACCTACTTTTTGTAGTGTGAAAACAGACACAGATAAAACCCAAAGTGAACAGGTATGGCTATGTTCTAATGAAGCAGTTTACAAAACAAAAAACAAAACAAAACAAAACAAAAAAAAACGTCCAGAGACAATGATCCATGATCCACAGGTGTCCAACACATCTGTTCTAGGTGGGAATTTCTTCACAAAAGATTGTAAAACTTGACAGACACTACAGATAGCTATATCTGTTTTGGTCTATTCCTATTCTCTACTATAACTATCAGTATATCTCACAGTTATATTAAAGAAAAAGAACACAGACATCTATTTGTGGAGGAGGAATGCAGTGATGACCTGCCTATCAACTTTATGCATAATAACTTAACAGTTTGTTTCAGAGAGTCTCATAGCTCCAAAATAATTTGGTCTATGTTGCTGCCAAACAGTTTTAAGTTTTCATTAAATCTTTTTTTTTCTATTCTATCCCTTTTCATATTAGACCCTATGCTATTCATTGATTTCCTATAAAGATCATCAGTTTTTGCTTACCCCAAGTGTTCGGTAGAATCTGTAGGACTGATAGGAATAGTTTTTGACAGATATGGGATCAAACAGAGTCATTCAGAACCATTTACTTTCTCTATAAATTATAGCTGGGTGGCTACTGTTAAAGAATTGCTCCCATCTACATTAATGACCTCCATCTCCTACTCATTCAGCTATGTACTTTGTGGATGATTTGAGCCAGGCTCCAACATCACTTTCAGGGCTGATCCTTCAGACTAACATTAATGCTGACCATTCAGACTTACAACATGCCCACAATGCACACATTATCAAGGGGGATTAATTGTTAGCAATGAATTCAACATTCAGCCTTTAACATTTTTATTCTGCCAAGGAGGCAAGAGAATAAATCTATTATTTCAAGCAGTCTATTATTAATCTCTGGCTTTCACAAATGGCAAACAGCCACTGAATTCAACTGACAGCACATATTCATTTAAACATTAATAAGGAGAATTACCTATGTTAGTTAAAGTGTGTGAGTGATCATGTGTAAATCTTTCCAGAGCTATTGCAAGAATTGGATTGCAGTATGAGGAATCAATTAACTTGTTCTAATTGTTATCTAAAGGTGAGGCATTGAGAAAAATCTCTAAAATACATCTTAGCAATCATTTCACCTTTGTTTTTGGAAGAACATAATCTTGCAATAGGGCCTTCCCCAGTGGCTTAGCAGCCAAGGATTCAGCTTCCAGTGCAGGAGACACAGGAGATGATGGTTCGATCCCTGGGTTGGAAAGATCTCCTGGAGGAGGAAATGGCAACCCATTCTAGTATTCTTGCCTGGGAAATCCAACATGACTGAGCAATAAGCACATACACAATCTTGCCATGAGTGAGTGAGTGAAAGTCACTCAAGTGTGTCCAACTCTTTGCAACTCCATGGACTCTACAGTCCATGGAATTCTCCAGGCCAGAATACTGGAATGGGTAGCCTTTTCCTTCTCCAGAGGAATCTTTCTAATGAAGGAGTCAAACTCAGGTCTCCCACATTGCAGACAGATTCTTTACCAGCTAAGCCACAAGGGAAGCCCAAGAATACTGGAGTGGGTAGCCTATCCCTTCTCCAGTGGATCTTCCCAACCCAGGAACTGAACCAGAGTCTCCTGCATTGTAGGTGGATTCTTATAGATGCTATTTAATTTTTTTAAAGAAGCACACTTTAAAAACCCTTCAGTCTTTTGTGTGACCAGATTCAGAAATGCCTTTTTATTTATTTTGGATTTATATGAGGATTTTAACAGCAGTGGGCTCAAATACATGAAGGAGGAATAGAAATAGGTAGCAGGCCTCAAAAGGCACACCTTGACAACATATGATGGGGAAGTAATTCTAGGGAACTTGTCCTCTACATTCGAGTTTCTTCACTGAGAGAAAATGCTCCCCTTTCTCTGTCCTTTTTTAATTGTACCAAAATTGTTCCCATCAGTCCTCAATTAATGCAAATTTAGAAGAATCCATTATTATGTTGTAATTTTGAGTGTCTTAGAAGAGGCATATTAATCTAAAGACTGTCTCAAATGTCATAACCACTGAATATCTACAAAACCCTCTGGGGAATCCCATCATGTTTTTGGAGTTTTTATTGATACTTTGTTATGTCTGTCTGGTTGACTTGGAGACATGATCATCACTGTATTACTGTGGCATCTGATTTACCTCAGGTCTAGCCTGGCATTTTCCCTAAGTTCTAACCTTCTTTTCACAGCATTTTAGGGAAATCATGAAAGAGCTGATGCTTCAGGGACGATTTTGAAATTGGTTCCACCCTTATGCTGTCTGTGACAAGAAAGTTACAATTGATGTGAACCTGCCATTCATCACCAGGAGGCATATTTTGCCATTTCTAAGATGCAAATAGCAAAAGTTGCATTCACAAGTGGTTAAGATCTGATGTAGTTCAAATTATTTCTGAATTTCTCTGTTCCTATTGGATGCAAGAACTGTGAAGTGATACAAAATGACTCATCTTGCTCAAAATGAGGGGTGTAATAACAGCACAGTGGGCTATGAAATGAAATTCTCCATCTGACATTATTTTTCACAGATTTACATCTGACAGTTTGGTATATTTTTATTAAATATTACTTTATTCTCCTAAGCATTAACCTTCTGCATCTCTCTGAGATTTTATTACCAGTACATAAACCCAACTTATGCCTACCGGGATTTCTTATATTTGTTTGTTTAAATATATACAAATAGAAAATACAATATTCTAGAATAAAAAATCATATTTAGAAACAAGGTAAAAGATTGTGCTTAAGTAACTTTAGAATGGAGAAGGCAATGGCATCCCACTCCAGTACTCTTGCCTGGAAACTCCCATGGATGGAGGAGCCTGGTAGGCTGCAGTCCATGGGATCGCTGAGTCAGACACAACTGAGCGACTTCACTTTCACTTTTCACTTTCATGCATTGGAGAAGGAAATGGCAACCCACTCCAGTGTTCTTGCCTGGAGAATCCCAGGGATGACGGAGCCCAGTGGGCTGCCGTCTGTGGGGTCGCACAGAGTCGGACACGACTGAAGCGACTTAGCAGCAGCAGCAGCAGCAACTTTATAATATTCAAATATTCAGTTAAAACTTTTTTATTGCTACTTATTTGAATTTGTACTTTTGTTTGTGAGGAAATGAGACAGCTAAAAATGTTTAGTATGTCAGAAAATGGACCAACATTAGATATTATATAGTCCTGACTCTTCCACGTTTCCACGGTCATCATGTTTTATGTGGTCCTGGTACTCCTTAGCTCATCCAAACTAACTTTCTCAAAGTTTTCCCAGAGCTCTTCATTTTATCTTGTAATTTCATTAATGTGAAGGGGCTGATTTCTTACAATAATATATTTTCTTCTCTTTTTCACCTATTCATCCTTAAAAATTCAGATGTAATGTCCCTTCTTATAAGCAGAGATTTCTGATTGTTCTAGCTGAGTTAGGGATCCTTTCTCTGTTCATCAGTTTGCCCTATGCTTATGCTTTTCAAAGCACCCATTTGGCCATATTTAAGCCTTTCTTGGTTCTCTCAATACTTGATTGTGATTTCCTTGAGGGAAGATACTACATTGTTTTTATTTCCAGATACCCAGTAAGTAGTATGTAGTAAAGATTTATTGTATAGATGGCTTACTAAGTCACCACAAGGCTGTTTAGTTGCAGGGAAAGAACTGTCTAGGGAAATAATGTTTTTCTTGACTATGAAAACCCAGTGGTGCATTTTTTGTCCTAGAGTGATAATAAATATTTCTTTTGGCATATGTGTGAGATCTCAGACTCTCCCAGAAGTGGGGTTCTTTTCCATGAGACTCAGGTCTGTCCAGTGGCTTCTCATGACAGAGTCCTGAGCAGTAAAAGCTTAGCTTAGCAAATCTGAGTTGTCTACATTGCATGTTCCAAAGAAGGAGCCTTTGCTTTGCTCCTGGCAGGTTACTTCTAAGCCTTTATAATATCCTCTTTGATGAGAGTATTGCTGTTCACACGGGGGCCTTGGGCCACACAGAAGCAGCTTGGACTTTTGGTGGGGCTGGAGACTAACAGTAAGCCATGCTTTTGTGATGGTCCACACCAAGACTCAGGTGAACTTCCCTAGTTGGCAATGCTTTGTGCATATTGTCACATATTATTTCTGGGAGCAATAAGGTTTTTTTTACATGACTCCACTGTGACAAAAATTGGAAGCTTGCACTTAGGGTCAACTGGATCCTGCCCTATGCATGTTTTCCCCCTTTGCTATAATAAACTGTCACTGTAAATGTAATGGATTTCCTGAACTCTGGAGTCCTTTCAGCAAATCACAGAACCTGAGTGAGGGCTTTTATACACTCAAATGCATAACCTGAAGGATTAAGAACAGTATGGAGAAGCTTCTGTACATCTGCGGTTCAGTTCAGTGGCTCAGTCATGTCCAACTCTTTGAGACCCCATGGACTGTTATCTTACTTTAAAGTTTCTCACATGCAGGGTCATCATTACTATCTTTCTAAATTCCATATATATGTAGAGACTTTTGGCCTCTGAGGGAGTAGGAGAGGGCGGGATGATTTGGGAGAATGGCATTGAAGCATATATACTATTATGTAAGAAACGAGGCACCAGTCTATGTTCGATGAAGGATGCAGGATGCTTGGGGCTGGTGTACGGGGATGATCCAGAGAGACGTNCACAGACATAGAGAACGGACTTTTGGCCTCTGAGGGAGTAGGAGAGGGCGGGATGATTTGGGAGAATGGCATTGAAGCATATATACTATTATGTAAGAAACGAGGCACCGGTCTATGTTCGATGCAGGATGCAGGATGCTTGGGGCTGGTGTACGGGGATGATCCAGAGAGACGTTGTGGGGTGGGAGGTGGGAGGGGGATTCAGGATTGGGAGCTTGTGTACACCTGTGGTGGATTCATGTCGATGTATGGCAAAGCCAATAGAGTATTGTAAAGTAAAATTAAAAAAATAATAAATTAAAACAAAAAAAGCAGATAGGAGGCAGTCCTAAGATGGTGGAGGAATAGGATGGGAAGACCACTTTCTCCCCTACAAATTCATCAAAAGAACATATGAATGCTGAGAAAATTCCACAAAACTACTTCTGAATGCTAGCAGAGAACATCAGGGACCCAGAAAAGCAGCCCATTGTCTTTGAAAGGAGATGTTTTATCAACGGTGCTGTATAGATGGAGAAGTCTTGATGCTACTGTAAAAATAAGACTGAAAACCAGAANGAGCTTGTGTACACCTGTGGTGGATTCATGTCAATGTATGGCAAAGCCAATAGAGTATTGCAAAGTCAAGTTTAAAAAAAATTTTTAAAAAAGAAAAAACAAACAAAAAAACAAACCAAAAAAAAATAAAATAAAAGAAGATACTCAGTTTTTTAATCTGTGAATCCCCACTACTAGTTTAGTTTGAGGCTGTGGAAAGTGCTCAGGAAAAGCGTGGTGAATAATTGGGGCACAAGTGTCAGAGAAAGAAGAAAAGACACCACCCGAGTTGAAGGCATAGTTCTAATAGTACTTTCTGGACGAGGCTCATTCCGGTTTGCCTGGAACTTCTTCAGCCTTAGCAATGAACATTCAGGCGAAGCAGGACAGCTGGCCAACTCATTTCTAGATGAGGAAACTTGCATAAGCCATCTGATCACTCTGATCACACTTTCTTCTCTTTTATCATCAGCCATCCTCTTCAGAGCCATTGCTTAGGGTTGCTGACTGTGTCTGCCCAGTCTTCCCTTCTGGAAACAGAACCCAGTGGTTCTTTAGGGGACCATTCCTATACACTTGCTGTAACCAGACATGAAGCATTTTATCCCTTCACTTAAGTCTTACAACCAACGTGGCAGGAAGTACTCTCACTGTTCCCATTTAACAGATGAAAAAACAGAATCTTCCTAAGGTGAAGTAACTTAGTCATCATGACACAGCCAGTGGTTCCAGAGCTGTAAATGGAGGGGAATTATAAACATGTATTCTTTTATTTATGCATTAAGTGAATGTCCGTAAGCATCTGCTCTGTGTCAGAAACAGAATGTGCTGAGAATGCTAAGGTGCACGAGATAGTCACAGGGATTTGCATTCTGATGGGGTGACATAATACCCAAGAAACCACAGGAATATCATTTCTGGCTGCTCTAAGAGCCAGGGGGACCGTGAAGGGGAGGGTCCATGCCTGCAGAGGGTTGAACACTTTACATAAAGACGTCAAGATGGCCTCTCCGAGGAGGTGACATTTGAATGAGGCCTGAGTGATGAGAGGAAGGAGACCAAAGCGGGGTGGGGAGGGACACGTGTTCTTGGCAGGTGGTCGGAATACCCATCTGCAGTGTGTCTCACTTAGACAAAACGAGAGCTTGTACAGGAAAGCCCTTGGTAAATTACAAAGGGTGTGCAAGCATTCATTTCAATCAGTCTTCATTCTGAGTTGGATGACCATGACCCACCATCCCTAAAAGGCTTCCCAGGGCTGAAGGTCTTTTTTTTTTTTGAGATCTTCCAACAACATCTATCTTTTTGTGTGAATGGCATTTCATTTCTGAAAGCCAGTATCCTCATCTGTAGAGAATGCACATAATGAATTTCACACAGTGCCTGCATACAATGAGCACTCAGTAAATAACTCTTCACCATTGTATTTAATTGCAAGGCTATATGAGAAGGACTCCTGTGGGGAAATGTACTTTTTTTCTTTAATACTTATCTATCTTGATAGGTATATCTGTTAAGATTCTTTGGCTGCTAACAAAAGTCTATTTTGGCTACAGTTATCCCCCAAAAGAGAGAGAGAGAGAGAGAGAACTTATTGCAAGAGTATACACTAGGCCACAAAATCAGAAGGAAAGCTTAAAATTAGGTCTCAGAAAGTATAGGAACCAGGACTGCTCCATGAACTTACAGAGACAAAACTGATGAACAGGGCAAGATAGGCAAGATAAACTATTTCGCTGAGAAGGCAATGGCAGCCCACTCCAGTACTCTGCCTGGAAAATCCCATGGATGCAGGAGCCTAGTGGGCTGCAGTCCATGGGGTTGCTAAGAGTCAGACACGACTGAGTGACTTCACTTTCGCTTTTCACTTTCATGCATTGGAAAAGGAAATGGCAACCCACCCCAGTGTTCCTGCCTGGAGAATCCCAGGGACGGGGGAGCCTAGTGGGCTGCCGTCTATGGGGTCGCACAGAGTTGGACACGACTGAAGCGACTCAGCAGCAGCAGCAGCAGCAAACTATTTCAAGATGTAAATTGCAAGGATATTTCAACCATTCAGTTTAACTTGGGTCACCTCCCCATCTGTTGGCCAAGAGGTGGTGGGAAGTTTGGTTGACCGTCCCTCTAACCCTGTAATCAAAGGCAGGGGAACAGTGCTCCAAACGTGGAGCCTTAGTGAAGAATCTGAGCAGACAAAAAGGCATAATGGCCACCAGCACTGGCAGATTTGAGTCTAATAAGGGATGTGAACTGCTACTGCTGAGGAGGAAACTGTCTGTCTGTCTGAAGTTGTAAATATGATACAAGGGTAGAAAATGAGAAAATATAGGATAACCTGGGTTTTAGCAACCTTTGCGGAAGTAGCTCTGTGTAACCAATAGAAGCACAACCTCTGGGGTGGGAACCCCTGCTCTACTGCTTGCCAGTGGGATGAGTCTGGACGAGTGATCTCTCCATATCCATCCCCAGGGCCTCATCTAATAACTGAACCTCATAGAGCTGTTACTGGAATTAAATGAGTTAATACATGTAGGCATTTGAGGAGAGTATCCAACATGCAGTCAATGAGTAATAAAATTCAGTTATTCTTACAATAGTTGGTATTATTCAATTCTACATATTATACAGTAGAAAGGCTCTTGTGCTTTCAGATTGAAAAGTGGTTTTGAAGATTACTGATGTGCAGAAATCTGTGAATTTTCTGAGCCACCAATTGGTACCTTCTCTTCAGTGCGGTTTTCTTGTTCTCTAATATTTACTGAGCTTAAACTTCTGCTTCTTTATAAAAATAACCATGCGTGTGTGCTGCTAAGTCACTTCAGTTGTGTCTGACTCTGTGTGACCCTATGGACTGTAGCCATACAGTCTTCTCTGTCCATAGGATTCTCCAGGAAAGAATACTGGAGTGGGTTGCCATGCCCTCCTCCAGGGGATCTTCGCTACCCAGGGATCAAATCGGGGTCTCTTACGTTTCCTGCACTGGTAGCCAGGTTCTTGATCACTAGCACCACCAGGGAAGCCTNCTCTGTCCATAGGATTCTCCAGGAAAGAATACTGGAGTGGGTTGCCATGCCCTCCTCCAGGGGATCTTCGCTACCCAGGGATCAAATCGGGGTCTCTTACGTTTCCTGCACTGGTAGCCAGGTTCTTGATCACTAGCACCACCAGGGAAGCCTGAAAAGGACTATAAGAAAAGTGAAATCTCTAGAAGAACCGTATAAGGTGGTTTGAAGTCAGGATATCTTCAGGAAGCACAGAGCTCTTGATGAAAGTGATATCCAGGAGAAAGTCAGGAGCATGCACACCCTTGTGCAATTTTAAGAATCACTGTCAATACTCAGTTGCATATGATCTGGTCTGCCTAATAAAGGTAATCGTGTAGTACATTTAGGAAGAGCAAGACTACCAACAAACAGAACGTGGAGAAAGGAAAAGATAAGGAAGGAAAAACCCTCTCCTCCCTTCCAATATTTTAAGTTTTCACATCTTTCAGGCCAATAATTAACTTAAATTGCAGCTTAAAAAAAATTTCCTCTCAGTAGCTCTTCCAAACCAAATGGAGCCTTGTGCTCATTTGACCTCCTATTCAGAAGCAGAGCAGCGGATGGTGATGAGACCGCCAGGATTCTAGGAGCGGAAATACGCATCCTTCCATTTGGAATCCTTCATGGGGCCAAATGTGAATTCAACTCGGGGCTCTTCCAGGGCCAGTCAGGAAGTGAAGAGAGTCTGCGAAAAGTCACAGTGTGTTTACTTCGGGAATACAGGAAGAATGGGGCTCAGTGTTGTTGGAGTTCCTTCTCTCCTTCTTCTCTGTTTGTCTGCGTTTCCTTTTTACATGCCAGTGGTCAAAGTGAATAATGATATATTTTTGTTGTTCTTTAAGAGAAGCCCTTGAAAGCCATTCTGAGACTGGGGTCCAGAAATCTAATCTTTGCTAGATTCTGTGTTTAGTGGGGATTCAAATCCCAACTTAATTTAATCTTTTGACTTATCCTGCAGGTACTGCCTGATTACATTCCTTTGCCACCAGTAGTAGGATCGCAGGGACAGAATCTTGCTATTAGCACTTGGAGAAACAAAAGCAGAACAAAAGCTGTCACTGGTATTAGTCAATGAAACCTGCTGTAAATGAATGACTGCCTCCGCCAGCATTTTCCCCACTGCCTCGTTTTAATAAGCTAGCACAGGGATACACAGAAAAAGTTGCAGATACCATTGATCTCCAGAAAGCCTCCAATTTCAACCAAAATGCAGAACCTGAAATCCTTTGGCAGTAGATATGTTAAAACAACCTCCAGTAGCAGACATGTTCGGGCAATGATTCGTTAGTGATTTTCATGATCTGCTCATACGGTCATTCTTCTTAGGGTTTTATGGTAGCTAATAATTTTTAATCAGCATAGAAATAATATATAGCCTAGTGAAATGGGAAAGATGCCCACCTCTGTAATCAGGCTGCGTGGGTTACAATCTTCTTGCTTGGGTGGGCAACCTGACAGGAGTTCATAACCTCTCTCTGGCTCAGTTTTCCCATCCAGGAAATGGGAACAGTGATAGTACCTATCTCAGTGGATTTTTGCAGGATTATTTGAAATATCGCATAGAAAGCCCTTAGAATATTTGTTATTAGATACCAATTATATAAGAAATGTTGTCTGCTCTATTAAGAAAAAAAGAAAACACAAGAAACGGGTAGGAAAAAATAACACTCCCTGTCGAAGAGCCACAGTCTGTCATCTGTGCTCGTCCTTTTTCTGAGATTCTCTAGCTTTGCAGACGAGGAGGAAAGTGGAGCATATTCTATGGGGAGAAGGGTAGAGAGTAAAATCCAGTTGACAAGTAAACATGTAAAAAGATTCTCAGACTTAATAGCGATCATTAAAACAAAGGAATACCAAATGTGCTCCTAGAATATGAACAGAGATGAGAACTATTTTCCTACTCAGTGCTGTTGAAGATGGTAAAATGATGTACATAAACGTGAGGGGCCTTCCTTGCAAGCAGTGACCTATTTAGGCTGATTTTAGCAAGAAGGTAATTTGTTACAATGTTTATTGAGGCAGAGCATTTCTGGGAAAGCTAGAAAACTAAATCCAGGGTTAGAAGCCATTTGCAAGGCCTCAGATGACAAAGAGAATTGTGCAGCAGCAGGTGCTGCCCACGGCCAGCCAGTGCCGCATGAACTTGACTGCTGCCTCGGCCCCTGCCACTTGCTCCCCTCGGAACCTGATCTGGAGCTCAGAACCCACAGCTGCCAGGGGGGTATCCCTGCAGCTCCCCGCTTCTTTGCACCACCAGCTCCCTTCTAAATTCTGGGCAAGCCTGGGCATCTCATTGGAAGAACCTAGAAGGCATCTCCACTTCAGGACAGCATGGAGAACTGAGCATGTGACTTTTCAGCAGCTATTGCGGGGTGGGGGGTGGGCGGGGACAGCCTCTACTTCAAAACTCAGGGGTTTTCTTAAATATAGAAGAGGATTTTTGGCATACAGGGGGAAAAAGAACAAAGCATATAGACACCACCAANACACACACACACACACACACACACACAGTGTACCACATGTCTCATTTATGTATCTTTTCTACTCTCGACTTCTCGTACAAGAGAGTATGCCCCATGGGGCAAAGATTTTTGTCTATATACCTAGAACAGTGTTTGGCATGTTAGAGTGTTCAGTAAATATTAATTCTTCTGAGTGACAAATGAAAAGTTGGATTGTTTACACACATTTTTCACTTAATTTCATAATGGTCCTATTATAGATATTTTTGTCTCTTTTTTTTTAAGATGAAGACACGGAAACTGAGAGAGGTTAGAATATATGAATGTAGGTCTTTCTGACTTCAAAGCCATTGTTCTTTATTACATCTAAGTTACTTTTACTCAGGAAGATAGGTGTTATGTGACAGGTCCTTAGGTCTTTATTTCCTTTTTATCTGAGACTCGATTCAGTCTTCCTTGCACTCTCTGACTTTTCATGTTAACACAGCAAAGACAACCCATTGTGAAGCTTAGCTTAGCCACACTGTCACCCTATCCTCTGAAATCTTGCCAGTTGGAGTAGAGCTGTAAGCCTTTTGTGAACATGGCAAGACTCACAGTGAAATAAAAGGCCAATGGCATGGTGTACCTTGTAAAAGCTATCATAGTGGAAAAGAACATGAAGTAGCATTCACATAATGAAGAAAAATGTCACCAGATGCATATAATTTTGACATTCTTACCTACATTTTTATATACACTAGTTAACAGTTCTGAGACAATTAAAAAAAAACATCATTTTATTCAGTTCAGCTGCTTAAAATGAAAAAAAGGACTTTTCATAAGGGAATATCAAGCAAGTAATTACCTATTGGTCTAATCAAAAGAGAACATTCAAAATGTTCAGGTTTATATAATATTTAGGAAAGTAAAATGCTTAGTACTTTTGAGGTAAAAGTTTTATGACACTCAAATACTAGTGACGGAAAAGTGAAGGCCAAAAAAGATAAGGTTGGAATGAAAAGAGAAGCCAAGTGGATATGCCGCAAGTTGATTCCTTGGGAGTAAAGGAAAATTCGATAAAGCAAACAAAACAGCATAATGATCAAACAGAAATCTTTTCTTCCTGTATCAGTCCAAGATTTATGTGAATGAGAGTAGTCAATAATTCAGAGTAAAAGGAGAGCAACAAGATGAAAAGGTCTTTTAATTCTTAGCTTGGATTTAAATTTCTTAATCATCTTATAGTGAACAATAATAAATGCCATAAAGAGTATTTGTTGAAGAAAGCAAAACATATGTATGCTTATGTGTATGCTTTGATATATATGTGTGCATTTATATACACATATATATGCAACTATACATATATAAAGAGCTTCCCAGGTGGCACTAGTGGTAAAGAATCTGCCTGCCAATGCAAAGGACAGAAGAGAGCCCAGTTTGATCCCTGGGTTGGGAAGATCCCCTGGAGAAGGAAATGGCAACTCACTCCATTATTCTTGCTTGTAGAATCCCATGGACAAAGGAGCCTGGAGGGCTACAGTCCATGGGGTTGCAGAGTCAGATGCTTCTGAAGTGACTTTACATGCATGCATGCACATACACATGTAAATAAATAAATAAATATATATATATATACATACATACACACACGTGTGTGTGTGTGCATGTGCCGACGCATTTCTCAAACAGCTTATTTCCATGATTCCATATATTAGAGGGTTTTTACTTCTAAAGGTGCTAATAAACCCTCAGGCTTTATGACTTGCATTCTGAAGTTTCATTTCTCTCTCATGTGATGTTATAGCAGCTACTCAGAGAAGGCAATGGCACCCAACTCCAGTACTCTTGCCTGAGTACTGGAATCCCATGGACGGAAGAGCCTGGAAGGCTGCAGTCCATGGGGTTGCTGAGGTTCTGACGTGACTGAGTGACTTCACTTTCACTTTTCACTTTTATGCATTGGAGAAGGCAATGGCAATCCACTCCAGTGTTCTTGCCTTGAGAATCCCAGGGACGGAGGAGCCTGGTGGGCTGCCGTCTATAGGGTCGCACAGAGTTGGACACGACTGAAGTGACTTAGCAGCAGCAGCAGCAGAGCCAGCCAGTTCTCCTTTAGCCAGAAATTCAAGGATCAATGTCACCCTGGAGCCATCTCCATTCCAGGCAACTGGAAGGGAAACAAACTCATTCCTGGGAAGGTTTTCATGGACCAGCCTGGGAAGTACATGTTTCTCTTTGATTAACAAGATTAATCTTTTATTAACAAGATTAACAAAATTATATGGATCTCTTGCATTAACAAGATCTCCATTAAGTGGTCACACTCCCCTGTCTGGCCATGTGCCAGAGGAAGAGAACTTTGGTTTTGAGAAAGGATGGCAATCTGCCCAGTCCGAATAGCAGATGTACATTGAGCTGCTCCTATGGGCAGTGGCATTTTCCTAGATAATGGTTTCTTTGAATTTGTGTTTTTGAAGATCCTAAATTAGAAGGTAATTATATAATTTCTGATAAAATATACGGTTCATTTGGACTAAAAATATTCACTCAGTCACTCAGACATGTTCAACTCTTTGACACCCTTTGGACTACAACCCTCCAGGCTTCTCTGTCCATGTGATTTCCCAGGCAAAAATACTGAAGTGGGTTGCCATTTCCTTTCTTCAGGGGATCTTCCTGATCTAAGGATTAAGCCTGCGTCTCCTACATCTCTTGCATTGCAGACAGACTCTTTACCCACTGAGCCATCGGGGAAGCCCCTCAAAACACAATAGTGTATTTTGGGGTTTATGTCACATGTCTTATTAACATGTACCTCTTTTGGTTTCTCAAATGACAGAAAACTCAGAATTTTTTGAGTTTCAGAATAGTTTGAACTTAGAAAGCTATTCTCTACAAATTGTTTGGGCAGTAATGAAGTCATGTAATTGAAGTGCTGAAAATGTAAATTAATTGGCTTGTAAATGAGACAGGGATAACAAATAAATAAGGTCCCCTGGTTTGTTTTCATCCAGCTAACAAGTTGAAGGAGGAAGTGAGAATGTTTCCAGAGGTTAATGGAATAATTATGTAGGTTTTATCAATTCTGTTAAATTGTATTTAAAATNGTAAATTAATTGGCTTGTAAATGAGACAGGGATAACAAATAAATAAGGTCCCCTGGTTTGTTTTCATCCAGCTAACAAGTTGAAGGAGGAAGTGAGAATGTTTCCAGAGGTTAATGGAATAATTATGTAGGTTTTATCAATTCTGTTAAATTGTATTTAAAATATAAAGCTATATTGTACACCTGAAATTATAAAATGAGTTTTCACAGAATTCAAAATGTTTAGAATTAAAAAAAGAGCCACTTTATACTATTGTGAAAAGATAGCTAACTGTATTTTTTAAAGTAGGAATTTATTTACAACTTGGGGCTTCCCTGGTGGCTCAGAGGTTAAAGCATCTGCCCGCAATACAGGAGACCTCGGTTTGATCCCTGAGTCGGGAAGATTCCCCTGGGGAAGGAACTATTGTTGCCTGGAGAATCCCATGGATGGAGGAACCTAATGGGCTACAGTCCACGGGGTCACAAAGAGTTGTACACGACTGAGCGACTTCACTCACTCACTCACTCACTTACAACTTTCTCTTCCAATTCATTTTCTAATATTTTATACAAAAGACTCATCTGTCTTCAAGGTGAGTTCATTTAAGTCATAAAAGACAGAGAAGCAAGTTCAGAATAAAAAGAAAATCACTGCCATAATGGAGATTTTTCAAATACCATCACTTAGAGAAATCTTCAGACAGAGATTATTTTAAATATTAACATTTATAGGCTTCTTATTTCAATCTCTTTTCTTTCTTTCCTTCCTTTTTTTTCTCTCTCTTTTTAAAAATTTTATTGAGTTTTTAGATTGCTTCTTCAGATAGATTCTTAATTTACTGACTGAAATGATGGAAGGGAGCCAGGTACGTACTTTCACTTAAGCAAGAATCTCTGCCACTATGAATAATGATAACTAGACTATGCAGCTAAGATCATCACCTCCATTCCTCTTTCAGTTCAGTTTAGTTGCTCAGTCATGTCCAACTCTGCAATCCCATGCCTCCTCAGGTTCCCCTATATATTCAAGAGGAGTTAAGTTCAAAACACCTTACAAGACATGTCAAATTAACCTTTTCAATATCCCATCAGTTAGTTTTACTCCTGGATACCCATTTAAGAAGGGCTTCCCTGATAACCTAGTGGTAAAGAATCCACCTGCCAATACAGGGGCAGGGGGTTCAATTTGTGGTTGGGAAGGTCCCCTGGAGAAGCAAGTAGCAACCCACTATGATATTCTTGCCTGGGAAATCCCATGGACAGAGGACCCTGGCAGGCTACAGTCCATAAGGTTGCAAAAAATTGAACATCACTGAGCCACTAAACAACAGCTCATTTAAGAAAGCTTCAGATATAAACAGCACTCATCTGTACCTAAACTACTGATTTTTTCAAGTACTTTTCTTGAACTTCAATGGATCCATAAATATTTTTTGTTTTGTTTTAAGGAACATCTTTATTCACAATCACTAATTTATTAATTTTAAGCATTTTAAATAAAACGTGAAATATTTTTTCTAAAAATTGAAAGTATGAAGAGTAAATGTACTAACTCTTGCTTGGATGTTTGCAATCTAAATAAAAATAAACAAGTGTTTTCAACAAGAGGAATAAAGTATACAGCAGTTTTCTTTTTCTTTTTATAATTGAAATATAATTGGCATATAATATTGGTTTCAGGTATGCAGCATAGTGGTGTGACACTTATATACATTATGCAATGAGCTTCATGATGTGGTTAGTAACGGTCTGTTACCATACAAAGTTGTTTTCATATTGTTAACTGTATTCTCTGTGCCATATATTGCATCCTCATGACTTATTTATTGTGTGCATGGAGGTTGGTACTTCTTTACCCTCTTCACTTATTTCCCTTTCCCCTCTGGTGATCACCAGTTTGTTTCTCTCTATGAGTCTGTTTCTACTTTGCTTCATTTGTTTGTTTTGGTTTTTTTAGATTCCACACATAAGTGAAACCATACAATATTTGTTTTCCTTTGTCTCACTTATTTAGCATAATGCACCTAGATTTATCCATGTTGTTGCAAATGGCAAGATTTCCTTTTTAAATGACTAACTAATACTCCATTGCATTAACATACCACATCTTTATCCATTCATCTACTGATAGGTGCTTAGGTTGATTTCATATCTTGGCTATTGTAAAGAATGCCATAATGAACAGAAGGGTGAGTATCTCTCAAAATTAGTGTTTTGTTTTCTTTAGATAAACATCCAGAAATGGAATTTGCTAGAACATATGGTAATTTCATTTTAACTTTTTTAAGGAAATTTCATACTGTTTTCCATTGTGGCTGCACCAGTGTACATTCTAAACAACAGTGTGCAGGAATTCCTTTTTCTTTATTATCTCACCAAACATGTTATTTGTTGTTCTTATTTATAGCTATGCTGATAAGTATAAGGCGGTATCTCAATGTAAATTTGATTTGTATCCCTTGATGATTAATATTGAGCATCTTTTCTTGTGTCAGTTGGCCATTTGTGTATCTTCTTTGGAAAAATATCTTTTAAGTTCTTTTGCCTAGTTTTTAATAGAATTGCTTGTTTGTTTTTATTATTTTGTATTGAGTTGTATGAGTTATTTGTATATTTTTTTATAATAACATTTTATCAGATTTATCATTTGCAGATATCTTTTCCTATTCAGCAGGTTGTTAGAACTTTTTGACCTTGGTATTATTGACATTCTGGAGCAGACAATTATTTGTTGTGGGGCCATCCTTATTTGTCAGTTAGCAGAACTGCTGACTGCCTAACAAATTCCATCTGGTTGGCACAACAAAAACGTCTCCAAGTTTTGCCAAATGCACCTTTGAGGGAAGCACATTCTTTCAGTTGAGCATTATCAGATCAGTTCAGTTCAGTTCAGTTGCTCAGTCATGTCTGACTCTTTGCGACCCCATGAATTGCAGCACACCAGGCCTCCCTGTTCATCATCTTCTCTCGGAGTTCACTCAGAATCATGTCCATTGAGTCCGTGATGCCATCCAGCCATCTCATCCTCTGTCATCCCCTTTTCNAAAAAAAAAAATAAATAAAATGAAAAATAAAAATATAATAGGAGAAGTGAGACAAACAAACTAATCTCCATATTCCTCCTCAACTCTTTTTTTACATTCCCTTTACTCTAGCCAGCCTTCTAATAGGCCTGTTGCTTGTTTGATAGGTAAAAATATAGACCTTCATCCCTCAGGGTTCTGTGTCTTTAAATAACCTGCCCTTGTAAGGTCATACTTGGTATAATTACCCTTTAATAAATATTTCTCAGCATGGAAGCAAAGCCCCGAGAGACTCTCAGGGGAATACCTTGAATTCTAACTATAACTCTCCCTACCTCCATCATGGTGCACTGATAAAGAATAAGCCTGCCAATGCAGGAGATTCAAGAGATACGGGTTCATACCCTGGGTGGGGAAGATCCCCTGAAGTAGAAAACACTACCAACCCACTCCAGTATTCTTGCCCAAAGAATTCCATGGACACAGGAACCTGGTGGGCTACAGTCCATGGGATAGCAGAGAGTTTCCCATGACCACTCGGTCATGAGTGGTGATCAGGCACACACACCTCCATCATGTGGCAGCCACTTTATCTCTTCATAATCAGATTCTTTGCCAACAAAGTCCATCTAGTCAAAGCTATGGTTTTTCCGGTAGTTATGTATGGATGTGAGAGTTATCTAAAGAAAGCTGACCACCAAAGAACTGATGCTTTGAACTATGGTGTTGGAGAAGACTCTTGAGAGTCACTTGGATTGCAAGGAGATCAAATCAGTCAATCCTAAAGGAAATCAGTCCCGAGTATTCATTGGAAGGACTGATACTGACGCTGAAGCTCCAATACTCTGGCCACCTGACATGAAGAACTGACTCTTTGGAAAAGACCATGATGCTGGGAGGGATTGAAGGCATGAGGCGAATGGGACGACAGAGTATGAGATGGCTGAATGGCATCACCAACTCACTGGATGTGAGTTTGATCAAGCTCCAGGAGTTGGTGATGGAAGGGAAGCCTGGTGTGCTGCATTCCATGGGGTTGCAAAGAGTCAGACACGACTGAGTGATTGAACTGAACTGAATCAGATTCTTATTCCTGCTAGCATAGTAATATTTTGCTTGTTTGTTTTGCTTTCTTGTTTGTTTGTTCTCTTATGCTTGGAACTTCAAGATAATCAGGAAGCAATCCTGCATTTAGGTTTTCTGGAACACTTACTGTGTTACTCGTTAAAAGAGTACTTTCTTAGAACTAGGACCTCTGGTCTAGCAGAGCTTAAAGTTATAGGTACAGGAAGTACAAAATCCCTATGTGAGCTCTTGGAAGTGTACTGAGAAGGACCACTGTTTTATCTCCTGTTTCTTAGTTTAATTTATTCTCATATGGCTATAACATCAAATAATGTCCATTGTCTCAATTGTATTTCATGCCTTGAAGGATAGCACTCAACCATGAATAGAATCATCCCCAAGCTGGTATCTCAGCGGTGTATTTAAGAGTTTATATTAACCTTTTACCAGGCTGGTGCCTTCTAAGTGATGACGTGTATTTGGAATGGGGGATCCCATCCCCTATCCCCTCAATGAACATGAGGATATGTTCATTGTTTACCTCACATTTGGCTTTTTGATCAAGACTGATATCATACATGATCTACTGACAATAAATCAGGCACTCTGAGCTCTGATCAAGATAGCCTTAATATTCCTCTCAAACTGAAAACAATTTTGACAAGTTTCTTTCTAACTTTAGCTCCCAACCTCTTATCTTAGAGCATTTACTTTAGAAAATGGCATTTTAAGTACTTTCTCTGTTTCTTTGACATGTAGATTTTCTCTAGCCTCTTGAGGATTTTAGAAACAAAGACTGTCTTTCTCTAGATCCTGGGAGCCATCTTTTTGAAATGTAATCATCAAGGATGTCTCTGGGAGAGTAGGAGCCTGACTTCCACAAACTAAGCATTGACCAGCTTCCCCTGTAATGTCCCCCAATGGCTTTCCACTAGCTCATCCCTGCACCGAAAAACTCTTCTTTTTGTTTCAGTTTAGTTTCAATGGAGTTCAACTCATACTCTTTCACCTATTATAATTAGTTCAGTTCAGTCACTCAGTAATGTCCAACTCTGTGACTCAATGGACTTCAGCACACCAGGCTTCCCTGTCCATCACCAACTCCCAAAGCTTACTCAAACTCATGTCCATCGTCAGTGATGGCATCCAACTATCTCATCCTCTGTCATCCCCTTCTCCTCCTGCCTTTGATCTTTCCCAGCATCAGGGTCTTTTCCAAAGAGACAGTTCTTCATATCAGGTGGCCAAAGTATTGGAGCTCCAGCTTCAGTATCAGTCCTTCCAATGAATATTCAGGACTGATTTCCTTTATGACTAACTGATTGGATCTCCTTACAGTCCAAGGGACTCTCAAGAGTCTTCTCCAACACCCCAGTTCAAAAACCTCAATTATTTGGCACTTAGCTTTCTTTATAGTCCAGCTCTCATACCCATACATGACACTGGAAAACCCATAGGTTTGACTAGACAGACCTGTGTTGGCAAAGTAATATCTCTGCTTTTTAATCTGCTAATTTGGTCATAGCTTTTCTCCCAAGGAGTAAGCATCTTTTAATTTCATGGCTGGAGTCACCATCTGCAGTGATTTTGAAGCCCAAAAAACTGAAGTCTCTCACTGTTTCCATTGTTTCCCCATCTATTTGTCATGAAGTGATGGGGCCGTGTTAGAAGAGTGTGAAATTTTCCTCAATTTGTCTCTTCTCAACAAGAATTTGAAGTGATGGACATTAAAACCCTCAGTGTGTCACACCTTTCAGACAGACCATGTTATAGCTCTTGGGCAGATAAGTGTTACAGCTCTGTGATACAACTCAGTTTTATTTAGAAAATAAAAAGAAAATACATCCCCGAGGCATGAGGGCATGCCAACCCAAAAGATGCAAAGAGAAGAGAGAGAGAGCGAGCGCACATTGGAGAGAGAGACCCCCAGCCATTTGGCTCCTCTTTTTATATGTTTTTTTTTTTCCCCTCCCCCTGGGCCTGTCCTATGTAAATTGAGCTAGCCAGGAGTGCTATTTGTTCTACCTGAGGTCCTCACTCTGGTCCTCAGACCTTCCCTTGCTCTATTTTCATGGCTTTTCCCTTTCTTGTCTTTTAGCCACTGCCATTCTGGACTCCTTTTTCCTATTCTAACTACCTAACATTCCCCTCTCAAGAGATGGGAGGCCCAGTTCTTTGGGAATAGGGGTACCGTGGTCTTTCTGGCTACTTCCTGTTGAACTGGGACGGCGAGGGGTATTGGGTCTCCCCCTCTTGCTAGTCTCAGGCCTCAGAGTCCTTATAGCAGTGTCCATCTAAGGGTGAATGATATTTTCTGTGGTCAGCTGTAGTTTTATATATCCTTGTTGAACTGGCACTGCATGTTGTAGCTTGTTGATCTGGGCAGAGACAAAACGGGTTAGACAATTGATAATACATGGAACAATCATAAGCAGCATCAATATGGCATAACAAGGACTAGTAGGGGCATTAGCCAACTCCAAATACCCATGCCAGGATGGCTCAAGTCCCTCCTTGTTCAGGGATCAGAAGATCTATCTTCTGTTTGTTTTGGAGTACAACCCCTGCCAAGCTGTGTTAGCTCTTTAGAGTTGACTTGAGAAATCTTATCCCCAGCAACTAGATTTTGGAGGTGTTCATTAGAATGGCACTCATTTGCAGTTCTGAAGAGGTATCTGAGATCTCCCAGGGGCTCACAGGTGTATTGAGTGTCCTCTCCTGTTTTCTTCACTACTCATGAGTAGTGAATCCAAGAGTCATGTTCTGGTACTTTGACTGCTGTGGGGATAGAAAGAATTACAGGGTAGGGGTCCTTCCATGTGGGCTAGAGTTGAGCCTTTTGGGACTCATCTTTCCAGACTTTAATTAGGACTTGAGTTCCTGGAAGTCGTGACTCCTTAGAATCTTTTGGGTCCCGGTTCACACCTCACAAGTGTATATCTTGTTGGAATTGCCCAATGGCCATGTTATAAGCCTGGAGGGTCTAAGCTTCTGGATATAGGAAGAGGTCATTGACATAAACAAAAGGTCTCCCATATAGCATTTCATAAGGACTAAAACCAACCTGTTCCTTAGGGGCAATTTGGGTGTAGAGGAGAGTAATTGATAAAGCCTCCTTCCATCCCAGGGAGGTCTCCTGGATTATATTTTTTATCACTGATTTTAAGAACTGGTTGGCTCTTTCTACTTTTCATGAAGACTGAGGCCTACAAGCACAATAGAAATATTAAGTAATGCCCAATCCTTTAGAGACCACTTCAGTGACCTTAGAGATAAATGATGTCCCATTGTCACTTTGTAATGACCTGGGCAGACCAAATCTCAGAATGATTTCATGGAGCAGTTTTTTTTTTTTTTTTTTTTTTTTTACCACCTCCTCAAACCCTCTCAGTCCAGGTGGAAAAGGCTTCAATCTATCCTGTGAATATATCTATCATGATTAATAGGTATTTATACCCTTGAGAAACTGGCATCTGGGTGAAGTCCATCTGCCAGTCCTCTCCTGGGTTGGTCCCATATCATTGGATGGGCTGGGCCAGCAGTGGTCTTTGAGTTCCTTGGGGGCTGTTTAATTGGCAAGTGGGACAAGAGGAGACCATTTGCTTTATAGTTGTTTGGAGGCCTGGTCCTCTTAAGGACCTTTCTAGTAATCTTTGCAGGGCCTTTTCCCCGAAATGAGTGGTGGCATGTAAGGAGTTAACCAACTTCCACTGAGGTTTCCAGGCAGAAAAAGGAGTCAATCACCCCATATGATCTTCTTAAAAGCCCTCACTTTTAGCTTTAAGAGTCTCACCTTCAGTATATGAAGGAGTTTCTGGCAAATTATTCCATAGAACTAAGGTGGCAACCCCTATTAGGTCATTGTTTTGTAATGCTGCTCTCTTAGCTGCCTGATCAGCTGCTTGGTTCCCTCGTGCCACTTCTGTGCTCCCTTTTTGGTGTCCTTTACAGTGGGAGACTGAAACCTCAGTGGGCAGATGGACTGCCTCCAAGAGTCTAGGAATATGATCACATATTTGATTGGGAAACCTCAGGTGGTCAAGTGGCCCCTTTATTTCCAAATAGCAGCATGTGCATGCAGCACCAGAAAGTCATACTTGGAGTCAGGGTAAATGGCTACTCTTTTTCCTTTCCCAAGCTCTAAAGCTCCAGTCAGGGCTAGGAGCCCAGACAATTGGGCTAAAGTAACTTGTGGCAAAGGTTTAGCCTCTATGGTCTTGAAATTGGAGACTACTGCATATCTGGCTCTTCTTATTCCATCTAAGACAAAGACGCTTCCATCAGTGTACCATATTTCCTCAGGATTGGTGAGAGGATCTTCTGACAGTCCCTCTTGGGGTTTTGTCCAGTGGTCCAAGGTTTCTAGGCAAGAGTGAAAAGGGAGAGAGCCCTCAGGGGTAGGCAGGAAGGTAGCTTGGTTAGGAACTTCACAAGGGGATATAGTGGGGCCTGGATTTTCCATCAGCAGTATTTGATATCTGAGGATTCTTTGATCAGATATCCATAAATAGCCTCTCCTATTAAGGAGTTGTTTCACTTGGTGGCTGGTAAAAATAGTTTGCCCTCAAAAGAGAGTTTTAAAGCATTTTCTATCCGAACTTCAATAGCTGCAAGGTTTCGAAGGCAGGGAGAGATTTCTTCTCAATAAAGGAGGAGGACAGTCAGGGACCACTAGACTGGTGGGAAAATATTTGTCCATCCTAGGAACAAAGTGCTCAGGTGAATCTTTTCGTAACTGTTTTTCCTGTAGCACCCAAAATGGTACAAGTTTGGGAGGAGAAGTCTCCGGAGTAGGCAGTCAGGATAGAGTAGGCAGCCCCTGTGTCAACCAAGAAATTCTCAGGCCTACCTGCCACATCCAGTTGCACCCTTGTCTCCAGCCTTGTGATGGTTATCTGTGACAGACGGGCTGGCTAGAGTGGGCTGCTTCAGTCCTGTTGAATCATCATGAAGGAAGGCTTGATGCTTGACCTTGAGGCTCTTGGGTGCTTGGGGCTCTTGGGCAGAGTCCAGTTGACGGCATTTATAGCAAGCCAGTCTAGGAGCCATATCATGGTTTGGACACTCTTTGGTCCAATGTCTCACCTGTCTACAGATTAGGCATTTGCCTCATGCCTTGTCCTTCAAGGACTCAAGGTTTGCCATAGGACTTCTGTGGAGGGCAGCCAGCATCTGGGCATACCTTGTCTCTTTCCCTTTCTCCCTCTCCTAGGCCTTGGCTTCCTTCTCCTGTTCTCTGTTATAAAATGTATTAGTGGCTGTCTGGACCATCTCATCTAAAAAGGCAGCAGGGTCCTGCTACTGTAGCTGTTGTAACTTTATTATGATACCTGATGCACATTGGGACAGGAATTTGTCCTTTAAAAGCATCTGTCCCTCATAAGAGCCTAACCCCAGATTGGTAAACTTTTAGCCTCTTTTAGCTTTCCAGAAAGGCAATGGGCTCTCGTTGGGATCCTGAGTTATTGCTGAGACTGGGCACAATCCCACAGCTAATAGGCTTCCTTCTATTTCCAGTGTAGGAGCCATATCATCCTTAGGGGTGAGTCTATCTGAAGCTTATCCTACGCAGTACTGTTGCAACCTGAGAGCCAGGCATCCCTGGGTCAGGGTGCAGATCTGCAGGCAGGCTGAGGCATGACAGCCTCCTGGAGATTGAATCCCCAGGCAGGTCAAAGCAGGTTGGCCCCCTGAGAACTGGGTCCCTGGGCAGGTCGAGGACTGATGACCTTCTGGGACCCCTAGACTGGCAGATCCCATAGCAGGTTGAGGCGTGACAACATTTCAAGGACCAGATTCCTAGGCAGGTCAAGGTATGCTGACCTCTTGGGACCACTGGATTGGAGTTAGGCATCCCCAAATTCTCCAGTGTGACCAGTGCTGGGTAGGATTAAGGGGTTATAATTTTAACTCATTGACAGTTTGTTAACCACAGGTGGCTCAGTGGGTAAAGTGTCTGCCTACAATGCGGAGATCTGGGTTTGATCCCTGGGTCAGGAAGATTTCCTGGAGAAAGAAATGGCAACCCACTCCATTATTATTGCCTAGAAAATCCCATGGACAGAGGATCCTGGTAGGCTACAGTCCATGGGGTCGCAAAGAGTCGGACACAACTGAGTAACTTCACTTCACTTCACCACAGGTGGGAATACATACCTTGATGTAAAGCAATCCAAGTCTGTGCTCTNAATCCCATGGACAGAGGATCCTGGTAGGCTACAGTCCATGGGGTCGCAAAGAGTCGGACACAACTGAGTAACTTCACTTCACTTCACCACAGGTGGGAATACATACCTTGATGTAAAGCAATCCAAGTCTGTGCTCTGAGACTGGGAAACAGTGAAAGGGTCATAAACCTTATGCTCGTATTGCTCTAAGGGATTGTAAGTCACCAATTTCCTCCATTTTTCCTCCATAAGAACAGCTTAGGGTGTTTCCAATGGTAAACATTTGGTTGTCATAGACACACATTATGTAATAACAAAGGAGTGGGTTATCTAGCCCTCGTATGCACATTAAGAGTATTTTAATAATAGACTGGTTGCTTACAAGGGTACAGGGTACTGGTTGTAGGAGTTAGTAATTAGCTTAAGAACAAATTAGTGAGAGGCAACAGACCAGATGTTCCATAAAAGTGGAGTGGAGATTTGATCCTGGAGTATGTCTGTAACCTAAGGACAAGGGTGGTAAGAGTTTGGGCCCAAATGGCCTGCAGGGCTAACTCCCAAAGTGACAATTATCCCTGGAAGCCCAATTGGCTTTGAAGAGATGCCAACAGATGGAGTTCTGGCATTGTGTACCTGTTGCCCACCCTAGCAGGTTTGCTGAGAGATGCTGATGTTGCCCATGTGGTAGGAAATATGGAAGACGGAGACTTGAATATCTACAGGGATTGGATATTATACAGTATTTTCCTCCCAAGGGCCAGCTATTTTCCGGTTGTCCCTCCAGAAGATTGTAGAGGCAACCTTGTGGGTCTGGACGGGGCTCAGGAAAAGAGCATGAAACAGGAGGGAAGGAGGCAGGGCACAACTTTTGAAAGAATGAGATAGTGCAAGGGCATAACATAAACTGATTACAATCAATTGGGTCCAAGATGACAAATAAAATTCAAATAAACCTTAATCCCCAATCTGTAAACTAACTGACACACTCAAAGGTGGCAGGACAGCTCCAGTTCAGTTCAGTCGCTCAGTCGTGTCCAACTCTTTATGACCCCATCCATGAATTGCAGCACACCAGGCCTCCCTGTCCATCACCAACTCCCGGAGTTCACCCAAACTTATGTCCATCGAGTCAGTGATGCCTTCCAGCCATCTCTTCCTCTGTCATCCCCTTCTCCTCCTGCTCCCAATCCCCCCCCCCCCCGTATCAGAATCTTTTCTGATGAGTCAACTCTTCCCATGGACAGCTCCAAGACACTGTCAAAAGATGGAGGAGGAGTGGGTGGTTCCACAATGGTTGGATGATCTTCCCATTCATTAGCATATGAATTCACCCAGCTCACAAAACCTAGCCACAACACATTCCANCCCCCAGTATCAGAATCTTTTCTGATGAGTCAACTCTTCCCATGGACAGCTCCAAGACACTGTCAAAAGATGGAGGAGGAGTGGGTGGTTCCACAATGGTTGGATGATCTTCCCATTCATTAGCATATGAATTCACCCAGCTCACAAAACCTAGCCACAACACATTCCATGGCAGAAACATTTTCTCTCTGCATTAGCCCACAGCCTGCCGAGAGCCCACACCCTTCTCTCTGAATCCTAACAAATCCACCTCTTACCTATCACTGTGTCTCTCACTGAATTTTTGCAATGAGACATCAGGGCCTGAGCTTCATTAAGTCCTGACCAGGCATCATGGGTTTTGGCTGGGCTCAAGTCCCATGTGAAAGGAGCTGAAGGATGGGAGGAAAAAACACTGGGAAAAACGTGCCAAGGAATCCCCTTCATAACCTGCTGGAACAATGTACTAAAATACCTGACCTGTGCTCACAGTTTTCAGTGGTCTGATCCTTGGTACAAAGAAGATTAAGGACAGAAGAACCCCCACTGGCTTGGGTAACAGCTACTGGGGCTCAGCAGACAGTGAAAACTTTGGGATATACCAAGGATTAACCACTCCAGAGTCCCTCAATTGTACCCACTGCCACTCACCTGTTCTCAGGGGGTTCAAGGAAACAAGAAATGAGAGATTGTAAAGGAATTAAGATTTCGTTAGGCNAGCAGACAGTGAAAACTTTGGGATATACCAAGGATTAACCACTCCAGAGTCCCTCAATTGTACCCACTGCCACTCACCTGTTCTCAGGGGGTTCAAGGAAACAAGAAATGAGAGATTGTAAAGGAATTAAGATTTCGTTAGGCATATGTCCCTCCAGCCACAGGAGCGAGGACCTCCTACCTTAACTGGAGGTCTTCTGGAATCTGAGACTGAGCTGGATGAACTTTCTGCTGAGTTATTTTTTCACTGTCCCGGTTTTCAGCAGTATGGGCTTCTTGTCATTTCCTCTGCCCTGGGTTTTCTTCCCATTCCACTTCTAGTGTGGGAGCTTTCGCAGAGTTGGGCTCCTGCTGTGCTTGGCCTCCTGTTTTCGGGGGCCATACCAAGGTTGTTTCAGCCACGTTAAATCTGAGTCACAGCACCATAGATGTCAAGAGAGTGTGATTTTCCTCTGTTCTGTCTCATCTCAACAAAAGCTTGAAGCGATGGTTGTTAAAGCCCTCGGCATGTCACAGCTCTCAGACAGACCATGTTATAGCTCTTGGACAGATCAGTGTTACAGCTCCGTGTTACAGCTCAGTTTTATTTAGAAAATAAAAGGAAAATACATCCTTGAAGCATGAGAGCATGTGGACCCAAAAGAAGCGAAGAGACGAGAAAGAGAGAAAAAGAGAATGCGTACGAGGGAGAGAGAGACTCTCGGCCCTTTGGCTCCTGTTTTTATATGTTTTGTTTTGTTTTGTTTTTCCTGCCCTATGTAAATTGGGCGAGCGAGGAGTGCTATCTGTTATACCTGAGGTCCTTACTCTGGTCCTCAGACCTTCCTTTGTTCTATTTTCACAGGCTTTTCCCTTTCTTGTTTTTTAGCCACCGCCATTCTGGACTCCTTTTTCCTATTCTAACTACCTAACAGACTGGGTGCCATAATCTTGGTTTTCTGAATGTTGAGTTTGAAGCCAACTTTTTCACTCTCCTCTTTCATTTAATCAAGAGGCTCTTATATTCTCCTTTGGTTTCTACCGTAAGGGTGGTGTCATCTGCATATCTACAGTTATTGATATTTCTCGTAGCAATCTTGATTCCAGCTTGTGCTTCATCCAGCTTGGCATTTCTCATGATGTACTCTGCATATAAGTTAATAAATAAGGTCACAGTATACAGCCTTGACATACTCTTTTTCTAATTTGGAGTCAGTGTCTTGTTCCATNCAATCTTGATTCCAGCTTGTGCTTCATCCAGCTTGGCATTTCTCATGATGTACTCTGCATATAAGTTAATAAATAAGGTCACAGTATACAGCCTTGACATACTCTTTTTCTAATTTGGAGTCAGTGTCTTGTTCCATGTCCAGTTCTAACTATTACTTCTTGACTGGCATACAGGTTTCTCAGCAGGCAGGTCAGGTGATCTGGTATTCCCTTCTCTTTAAGAACTTCTCACAATTTGTGGTGATCCATATAGTCAAAGGCTTTGCTGCAGTTAATAAAACATAAGCAGATGTTTCTCTGGAACTCTCTTGCTTTTTTGATGATTCAATGCATGTTGGCAGTTTGCTCTCTGTTTCCTCTGCCTTTTCTAAATCCAGCTTGAACATCTGGAAGTTCATTGTTCATGTACTGTTGAAGTCTGATGTGGAGAATTTTGAACATCATTTTGGTAGCATGTGACATGAGTTCAATTGTGTGGTAGTTTGGGCATTCTTTGGTATAGCCCCTTTCTTTGGGATTGGAGTGAAAACTGACCTTTTGCGGTCCTGTGGCCACTGTCGAGTTTTCCAAATTTACTGACATATTGAGTGAAGGACTTTAACAGCAACATCTTTTAGGATTTGAAATAAATATTACAGTTTTTTAAAATTAATTTTTTAGTCAAGTCTTCCTTGTTGAACTTGTGTTGTGAATTTTTTCAATAGTGTTGTGTTCAAGGCAAGGAAAAGGGGAAACCCAAACTTTAATCTGGAAAATTTTAGAATCTCAGTAAAGGTGAATCATTGTCCATCCATTATGAAAAGGAAAGAGCATAGTTAACTAGCCAAAAAGTACTTGATTAGTTTCTTTGAGGGATAGCATGTGGATTAATCAGGATCCAGTCAGGATATAGAAATCATACTAGTAAGTTAAATAGGGAAAATTTGATATAAAACATTTTTAACTATTAAAGAGAGTTAAAGAGGACTTGCTACTATGTGTAGGGCTGAGAGAGTGAAAAGAAGGGAACTGGGAACTTAGGAGAGACAGCAGCCCCCAAGATAAGTTAAAAACTCAAGTAAAGAAAATGTGGATACCATATACATATGCTGAAGATCATGGAGAAGAAATTTGCCAGAGGGTATGGTCTTGAACTGTTGGTAAGGAAAGACCTTTAAAGTTGCCAAAAAACCACTGGAGAGTGTTTATCACCAGGCTTCTGGCACACTGACTTCTTGGGAGCCACATCATGAGAAAATAAAAGTACACCAGTACCAAGGAGAGGGTCCCTCTCTTGTTACAGTATTGTAGTGATTCCAGCATGTTCTGTTGACAAAGCTAAACATTGCATTAGCTGGCCAAATAAAAACTTAATAGGGTTAAGTTCCAGTTTTTTTCAGAGCAGTCAAAGAAGGGTGAATTAAATTAGAGGTATTAAATTGATACCAACTGAGCTATCAGGAAGAACCATAATATCAGGAGGTCAGCATCAGTCTAAGCTAAGCTCATTGATTATACATTCTGTAGCAGCACTGGCTAGTTTTTTCTTAATGCCAAGGAAACCATGATGAAAGTCGTATACACAACCTCCTTCTCTCTCACTCTGGGAACTCCATTCATGGGATTATTATGCAAACACTGGGGTGAACTCCATTCATGGGATTATTATGCAAACACTGCTCTTGGTGAGCAGTGCCATGAGACACAAAGATCCTTGAATTTTGTTTACTTTCTCATTGAAAGATGTTCATTTTTTCTTTAAATCTCTGTTTTCCAGTTTTGCTCTTTTCCAGATTCTTGACCAACAAATAGGCCATTTGTCTCTACCCAGGAATTTATTTGTCTCCTTTTACATCAAATTGATGACCTAGGGCATCTGCTCTGCCCGTTGGAAAGATTTCCTTTCAATACAATCTTTGAGGCCATTCTTGTGATAATCTGCTTTTGACTAACATAAACGTGTTTTCTTACAGCAGTTCAACCTTTCTATGAATTTGGGCCGTGTTATATCCACACTTGGGAATAAGGAATTCCCTATCATGTTATAAATGTGAGCTGAGGTAGAGATATCAGAGCAAAGAAATTAGGTCAACATGTAGTCTGGTCTGGCTCTTTTTTTAAATTGATTATGGTCTCTGACCTTCTTCAGACCTAATCATACATGTGTTCTTTTCCTTATATGAAATTATGTTGCATCTGTACAACTTTTTTACTTGATAGGTTGATAATTCCCAGTTCAGATGAATAGTATCAGTTGTAGTCCTGGCCCATAAATAAACACTAGCTTCTCAGTCTCTGTTATGGTCCAAAAAAATGCAAGAAGCTGCTTTTCTTTTTTATTTAATTTAAATAATTTAATGTATCAGACTATAAAGCTCCTCCAAAACAAGCAGGATAGGATTTTTCACAAATCAATTAACATATATACCAAGCTATGAAAGTATAGAAATAATGAGCATGTTAAAATTTAATTACAGTTGTAAATTGATTTCCTTTTGTTGACAGAAAGAACAGTTTATTAGCCCAGGAACAGGTTCACACTGTTTTAACATCAAGCACTTCCAGCTGAAGCTNTTCAGTTCAATTTTTCAAGTTCACTATTGACATATTGTTGATTTACATTGGCTGGGAGAGGAAAATATTTGATATTTTAGGGTTTAAAAAATGATATTTTCTTTTTACTCAGTCAACACCATGAAAAATCACTATGTGCAACAGGATAACAAATACTTTGTCCAAGCTGAGGGTGCCAGGTCAGATTCTAACACCAAGACCTAGCTCAAGGGTGAAGCAAGTTCTGGATTTTTAAAGAATACCTTTTTATTTATTTATTTTTTTAATCATGAATGAACTATAAAATAAACTACACGTTTGTAGTCAAGCCTCATGTCAGTCCATTCTGAAGGAGATCAGCCCTAGGTGTTCTTTGGAGAATCCACCTGCAATGCAAGAGACCTGGTGGAAAGATCCCCTGGAGAAGGGAAGGGCTACCCACTCCAGTGTTCTGGCCTGGGGAATCCCCTGGCCTATCCAGGGGTCGCAGAGAGCAACTTTCTTTGGAAGGAATGATGCTAAAGCTGAAATTCCAATACTTAGGCTACCTCATGCGAAGAGTTAACTTACTGGAAAAGACTCTGATGCTGGGAGGGATTGAGGGCAGGACGAGAAAGGGACGACTGAGGATGAGATGGCTGTAGGGCATCACCGACTCGATGGACGTGAGTTTGAGTGAACTCTGGGAGATGGTGATGGACAGGGAGGCCTGGAGTGCTGCAATTCAAGGGGTCGCAAAGAGTTGGACACAACTGAGCGACTGAACTGAACTGAACTCATATTATTAAATAGATACANGGCATCACCGACTCGATGGACGTGAGTTTGAGTGAACTCTGGGAGATGGTGATGGACAGGGAGGCCTGGAGTGCTGCAATTCAAGGGGTCGCAAAGAGTTGGACACAACTGAGCGACTGAACTGAACTGAACTCATATTATTAAATAGATACAAAGAATCATGTTGATGTAATTTAATTTACAAAATTACACATCATGCCTTAAAACAAATCAACTCTCTTATGCTACTATGCTGTTTTGTTTTGTTTTTTTCCCTATTGCTGTTTTCCACAATTGAAGATATTTAAAGCACTGTATGAGCTAGCAGAGAAGGCTGGGATGCGAAATTTATAGTATGATTGTGGCCAGATCTCATGTTTGAGCAAACAATCAATACAATCCAAAATGCGGTCTAATGATTACAATCCCTCTTGACAAATAATTTATCACCGGAAAAGCAATAGCTTTATAATAATGTGACAAATATTATTTCTGAATTTCAAAGTCAGCAGTAAAGTCTGAGGTCCTCTATTTATATTCTAATCTTTCACTAGGTTTTACACTATCAATTTACCAAGTTTCATGTTAACCTTGGGGATTTAAAGGACAGTCTTTGGAGTAAATCATCTGTTTGTCCTTTAGAACAGTGAGTTCAAGTTAAATGCAGACTCATGGGAAANAAGGGGACGACAGAGGATGAGATGGCTGGATGGCATCACCGACTCGATGGACATGAGTTTGGGTGAACTTTGGGAGTTGGTGATGGACAGGGAGGCCTGGCATATTGCAATTCATGGGATCACAAAGATTCGGACACAACTGAGCAACTGAACTTAAATGAGCTAACCAAGAGAAAACTGGTTTACTTATATTAATATATTTATATCCAGTTAAGTAGACCTTATTTAGGAGATATTAGTTTAATTAAGAAAGAGGGATATTTTATAATAATGAAATCCCCTAATTTCTCTAGGGGATTATAATTTTAAATTTAATAGCAAATTAAACAAATGTTTGAAAAGATAGACTCACACAAAAATTCACAGTAATTAGAATAGGGGAGTTAATCTGCCTTTCTCAGTAACTGATCAAACAAGTAGAAAAAATGATATAAGTTATAGATAATATGGAAAACCATATTAATATACTTGACCTAATAGAAATATATTAAGCACTCTTCAATACAATTGCATAATAAACAGTCTTCTCAAGTACACATGGAATGTTTACCAAAGTTGACCATATTCCGTGTAAATCTCATCAATCTTCAAAACATTAAAATCAGAGAGGGTACACTACAATCAAGTTAGAAATCAATAACCAAAAAAAATCAACTAGAAAATTCCCATATATTTGGAAATATACTCTAAAATAACCTGCAGGTCAAATAAGAAGTTGCATGGATACTAGGCAATAAACTGAATAATAAAGAAATAAATTCAATAAATAGAGTGGTTGGTCTGTCTCATACACTGATGCTTGATAATCTAGTACATAGTGTTGGCATACAGTAGATGCTCAGCAAATACTTGTTAAGTAAATTAATCCTAGCATAACTGCACCAAATCCCTTTGCTGATTCTGAGCTCGGCTAAAATGGTCTTCCTTTGATGATGGCACTTACTGGATGTGAGACATTTACATCAGTGTAGGCAAATCAGTCCATAATAAGTAAAGATTATTCAAAAAGACAGTTTAAGCAGAGCCCAGAATTCAGGTTATCTTATTTTGCCACAGCAGCGACAAGAGGAAGAAAGAGGAGAAGAGAAGGAGAAGAAGGTAGAGTTGAGAAAACAGGTACTATCCGAGATTCATACCTGCATTGTTCACAGAGTGATGTGAAACACAACAATTATGGGGAAAGCATGAATTAGCTTATTTTATCTAAGCTGTCAGTACCATTATTTTATGAATCAACTTGTTACTTATTAGATATAAAGTAATTTCTTTGTCTTAAATGTATCTACATTGGTCCAGAAGTTCTTGAGAATTATAAAACGACTATCACTAATTGTAGAATGGTTTCAGATCCTGATTTTTCAGCTTCTCATGCCTGAAAAAGCATTCTCTTAAACACTACTAATTAAAATTTCAGTTGTCATTATTGACCTAAATTCATCAACTGTAAGGATATTAGCATGAAGATTCATAACATTTTTATGAAACAATCATCTGTGACAATGTAAAGGTGGGGCTGGGAGATAAAAGCCAATATCATTTCCATTTCACTGTGAAACTGCTTTACAAGGTTTCAATTAGGTCCTTCTTTTATCCCTGAGAGAAGTTAATGAATGTATTGCATTAATTACGGTTCCCAGAGACAGGTTCAGGGAATCTGAAACTGTAAAATTATACTCATTGTAGTTTTGCGGGCTCTCGTTTTTCTCTCATTCCATTTTACTCACAGAGTTGAAATGTGACTTTACAACCAGCAGCTTCAGAGGAAGTGCCAGTGTCAGACTAGCACCAAAGGTTCTGTAGAGCAGGGGAATGGGAAGAGATGAAGTCATAGAATATTATCTACTTACCCAAGAGATGACTGGGTGTGGTTTATGACAGTTAAGTGGAAGATTTTTTTTTTACGTCTTGATTCTTTTTCCCCCTTGGGATATAGTTGCTTTTTAACTAATTCAGTACCATTTAATGCCTATTTGTGGTTCAATTAAATTTAGTTTTAATTGTTTACATATATGCATATATGCTTATACACACATGTACATAGAGTGGGAAAGACCTATCACTGAATGTATATATCTTTACATATGTATAAGTATTCTTTTGTGTATAAGTATTCACATTTGTGTTATGCATGTTATGCACGTGTATGGCGCATGGGTACAGACAAAGAGTAAGAAATGGAAACTTTTTTATTTGACAATGTAAAAGATTGAAATGATCATTAATGATTTCCTTTAATATTTTAAAACCAAAAATGAATTGAATTACTCCCCTGAAAAATATACCATGTTGATAGTACACAGTTTGACTAAGGAAATTACTGGTGTAAATTTTCATATTATAGTAAGTTTCATACATGTGGTGAGTTCTGAGCATATGTTCATTAGGTCCAATTTTGTTCGTTAAGTCCAAGAAGTTTAGTCTAACTAATATGAACAGCTATATAGTACTGTACTGTGATAGGTTTATAATACATTTCACACAAATAATGCATTGAAAGCAAATGCAAAAGATAAAAATTTTTTTAATCTTATAGTGCAGTAACTTGAAAGTACAGTAGTGTATGAAGTACAACAGCTGGTATTTGTTAGCAGTACCAGCTACATCACCACTATTTTTATGCTTGATTGAGTAAAAGCTCAGGTTAGGCTTGAACTAAAGATACTATACTACTATCCTCTATAAAGTATTGTACAGTAAATTATACAGAAGCACAACCACTTGTAGAGGCTTCACACATATGATAATATATGTTAGACACATGAACTAACTTATATGATTAAACATGCCAGTGTACATTCTCTTCTTTGAGGGTTCAAAACATGAAGATTCATATGTAAGGGACTTACTGTATTTTAGAAGTTACAGTCTGTAGAAGCCAGGCATAAGAATTTTTTCTCTCTTTATGAAGTTAGCATTTTGAAGAGAGCTGTCAAAACATTTTCTAAATTTGAAGAATAAAATTTGGTAGACATTTCTATATTTCATAATATTTTCTAAAAGTGTGATTAGATCTGAAAAATGGCATTTATTAAGTGATCCAGATCCATTTAAGTAGTTAAGGTCATAATTCAAAAGCACTTGCATGCAGAGTTAGCAGGTACTGGGCCAATTTTGTATATTCAAAAGGAAAGATTTTGTTTTTGATGAAGCAAAATAAAAAAAAAAGAATAGACAGTAAATTAAAAGTCATAAAATGTAAGAGACAGATTAAATAGTTTTAAATTTAATTTAATAATTCAAGGCAATGCTTTCTAAAATACCCAACTTGTAGACTAAATCATATTTATAGCTTGAATAAATTAAGAAGTAAGTGACTGAAATAGTAGGTTAATTAAAATTAGTGCATTTTTAAACTAGCAAACCATAAGTTTAGTGGGCTAATAATATGTCAGAGTTTGGCAATAATTTCAGCCAAAATATTCTGAGCAGATGGGCATCTAGACATGGCCTCAATAGAGTTTAGTTTTTATGGTCTTATACTGGGTCATAGAACTTACCTCATTATCTTTACTTTTTGAAAAATTATTATCACATGATGAGTATTTCTATAGAAGACATACAGATGACACCACTCTTATGGCAGAAACTGAAGAAGAACTAAAGAGCCTCTTGATGAAAGTGAAAGAGGAGAGTGAAAAAATTGGCTTAAAGCTCAACATTCAGAAAACAAAGATCATGGCATCTGGTCCCATCACTTCATGGCAAATAGATGGGGAAACAGTGGAAACAGTGGCTGACTTTATTTTTCTGGACTCCAAAATCACTGCGGATGGTGGTCACAGCCATGAAATTAAAAGACGCTTGCTCCTTGGAAAGAAAGTTTTGACCAACCTAGACAGTATATTGAAAAGCAGAGACATTACTTTGCCAACAAAGGTCCATCTAGCCAAGGCTATGGTTTTTCCAGTAGTCATGTATGGATGTAAGAGTTGGACTGTGAAGAAAGCTGAGTGCCGAAGAATTGATGCTTTTGAACTGTGGTGTTGGAGAAGACTCTTGAGAGTTCCTTGGACTGCAAGGAGATCCAGTCAGTCCATCCTAAAGGAGATCAGTTCTGGGTGTTCATTGGAGGGACTTATATTGAAGCTGAAACTCCAGTACTTTGGCCACCTGATGCGGAGAGCTGACTCATTTGAAAAAGACCCTGATTCTGGGAAAGATTGAGGGCCAGAGGAGAAGGGGATGACAGAGGATGAGATGGCTAGATGGCATCACTGACTCAATAGACATGGGTTTGGGCAGACTCTGGGAGTTGGTGATGTACAGGGAAGCCTGGTATTCTGCGGTTCATGGGGTCACAAAGAGTCGGACATGACTGAGCCACTGAACTGAACTGAACTGAAATATTAATTGTATCACTTTTTAACTATGAGAATTTGACAAATTACTTCCCTTTCATCCCATTTCCACATTTATGAAACAGGGATAATAATAATAAATAAAAATTTGTTATTATAATAATAAATAGGGATAATAAAATTAATTACCTAGGATTTTTTAAAGATTAAATTAATTAAGTAATATACAAAGAGGACATTGACACACACTGAGTTTTCAAGAAATGAAAGCTAGTGCATGTTTTCGTTTAACATTCTTCATGGTATAACTCACATTGAAGACATTTCTAGATGGAGAATTCTGTTTAAAACAGAATATTCTAGTCTCATTTTATGATGTTTGGATTTATATCAACTTTGCAAGCAGTTAAGTAGATTACAACTAAATAGAACATGCCAGTCTAATCAAAAGGTAACTGAACTAGACTTCTGTTTTCCTTTCCTTTAGCTTTTTTATCTATATGAAAATGATTCTCTTCAGGATCTTTCAGAAAATCTTTTCTACTGTTGGAACACTATTAATAAACAGAATTCAGGCTAAGGGGAGAAAATTAACAAGAGATCTCAAAGAAAATTACTTCAGAAAGAAAATAGCATTGGAGATGTAGGAGAATCATTCAGGAAATAAAAAGGGAGGTTTTTATGATTGAGGGACTGAAAATGAGATCTGTAATTGGCAAAGGTCTACAAGATCATGATGCCTTTTGAATTGCAAAGTCCAGGCTAAGAACTTATGAGAAAGATATTTTGTAAAGTGTGCTCAGAGAACAAATGGTTTAATGCCTTCTATTTATTCTCATCTATCAGAGGTCCCATTGCACACTGCTCATCTAAGGAGACAGGAGACTTTCAATTCATTAGCCTTACTGCTGACATTTTATCCTCTCAAAAACAAGGAATCCCACATGCTGTTGTAGCTAAATGGAAAACTCTCTTTAGAATTAGGTCTGGTTTCAGTTATTCCATGTGGCACTTTGTACTTTAGTCTTTTTGGTGGGAGTGGGGAGTAGTAAGTAGAGGGAGGGTGGTGTAAAATTACATAAAGAGCAAGGATGCCGACTCACAGACAACCCGGTTCAATTCTTCCCAGCTATATACATGCTGTGCAACTTAGTGGCCATATTCCTTAGTAAAAAAGATTGGTTTTTAGTTGTCATTTAATCCATGTGTACATGCTAAGTCACTTCAGTTGTGTCCAACTCTTGTGACCCCATGCACTGTAGCCCACCAGGCTCCTCTGTCCATGCAATTCTCCAGGCAAGAGTTCTGGAGTGGGTTGCCATGCCCTCCTCCAGGGGATCTTCCTGACCCAGGGATCAAACATGTCTCATGTCTCCTGCATTGGCAAGTGGATTCTTTAGCATTGAGCCATCAGGGAAGCCCCAGTAGCACCCAGCATATAGTGTATGTATAGCAAGTACTCAAAAAATGCTTATTGAAAAACTGCTTTGTAAAGCCAATATTTTCTTAACTTCATACTTTCTTTTTTGTTCCATAAATTGGAATTATAGTACTTTATAAGTTTGTGGAGATTAAACAATGCATGTAAAGTAAAATAGAGAAAGCACTTGATGCATGATAGACTTTCCTCAATCAATGGCACCTTTGGTATTTTATAAAAATTACTCAAATATATAAAAAAGATTTTTCTTTTTCATACATAAGGAATTATTATTACTTTAAATGCTAAGCCTACCATGAATTCAAATCTTTTGCTATTATTTTCTTCACATGCAAATTTGGAGTCAGTTATTCTGATATGTACCCATTGACAATAAGCTTTTTTCATTAATTAGGTAACTATTACAGAGTTTTAGGTAAACATTTTTAAAATTAAATAGTTAGATTTGGAACAGATTTTCTCTGTATTGCTTATGAAAACCTAAATTAAGAAAGAAATTTAATGTTAGGAATTACCTTTTTTCTAACTAACACAGTGAGATTTTAGGATATTCTGTATGTGGTGGTGGAACCACCTGAAAAGATGTTTCTTTTTTTCCTATCAATATTTTCCCCCAGATTTCCATTCCAGGAAAAGTCACCTGATTGTTCATTTTTTATAATATTGTCATACTAATTTAACTGAAATACAAACTAGACTTAGTAGAATTTATTGTGAAACTGTTATCAAACATTGGGTTCCTCCTATCCCATTTCCTTCAATTGCCAGTATAACCTCTAAGTGCTTTTAAATACTAAATTAGGAATAGCCAGGGAACACTAAAGTTTTCTTGTAAGAATTGTCTTTATCTGTGAATTGTACGAAGTACAATGTGTAACTAAGTTTTCCTGTATTTCTTTCACCTACAGCATTTTCAACCAGTAAAATACTGCAGGACCATAAGTTGACCTAACACCCATCAATTACCTGGTATGGGATGATGCTTTTAGCCCCAAATCAGCACCAGCTTCCTGCTGACTCTAATTTTAATTATATCAATATTGCCTTAAAAAAAAGATGAAGGGCCCCTGAGACCTTCTAGTTTTATCCTTATATATTAAAGCATCTTGAATTTGTTCACATGATTTTGATTACAGATGTGGCTTCCCTGATGGCTCAGACTGCAAAAATCTGCCTGCAATGCAGGAGACCTAGGGTCGATCCCTGGGTTGGGAAGATCCCCTGGAGAAAGGAATGGCTACCCACTCCAGTATTCTTGGTTGGAGAATTCTATGGACAGAGAAGCCTGGCAGGCTATAGTTGATGGGGTTGCAAGAGTGAGACATGACTGAGCGACTAACACTGTTACTACATTCAGACGTACCTCTGCTGGCTTAATAGAAGGGAGGGTGACTCATCAAGCTTTATATCACTGATAATTTTGGATACTACTAGAGGAACTGGAGAATCCCACGTACAGCAGGGCCTGGTGGGCTACAGTCCACAGGGTTTCACAGAGTCAGACATGACTGAAGTGACTTAGCCCTTATGCACACAGAGGAATGGGTGTGACTTCTAGTTTCTTGGAGCAGAAATTTACATGCTCCTTTGGCCAAAAGAACTGCTCTCAGGGAGTGAAGCCTCTTCTATCAACAGATATTTGCCTTACTCCTTTTGCTCTTGAAACAGACCAACTTTCTTCACACGGTCTCTGAAAGCTAGGGACTTATAGATCATATATTTTTCCAGCTTCAGATACCTAAGCAACTACCTTGAATCTTCTAAACTTTTGTGTCAACTAATCCTTGAAAAAATAATTATTATTTTAAGGTAAAGATTGGATCAAATACCCTCTAATGGGTCTATCAGTTTTGTGTAAGGTAACCTGATTATATAACAGCATGAAACTGAATATATAACCCATAGAAACTGAAAGGAAAGAAGGAGAAGATGGCTGGAAGAATGGAGAAGGAGAGCAAATGGTCATTTTGCCATTTGTCATGTCTCATATATGGTCTCACTTCCACATCTACTCCAAACTAGAATTTTCCATGTCCACATGGTAAATTAGTATACTTTGGACTTCTAGAAAAGTACTATCCCTTCCTATCACATCTCATCATGACCCTGTTTGTTAACATCCTGCATTCAGTCAAGGAAGAGAGATTTGAATCCTTAATCATTCAGATTTCTCTGCTGTATATTAAATTGCAGATCCTATATAACATTCTAACCAGTTTTCAAATATTGATGTAAAGACTTTCTGGTATTGATTCTCTCTATTCTATTTCTCTGGATCACATTTAACAATTGATCTTTAACTGACAATGTGATATATTCTAGCTTTTTGTTTATTAGTCTTCATCTACTTCATTTATCTATCTTTTCCCATTATTTTGTTACCATGGTAGGAGAAATTATTGCCAACTATTCCAACGAACTATAAAGAAATACATATATGGGAAAAGTTAAAAATAAAAGGTACCAAAACCTTCCATTAAAATATAGGCAGATGATCTTTGTACCAAGATAGCAATAAAGAGTAGCATGTACATTGGAACTCTAAGCTGTTCATTCATTTTAGGTTACTGGAATTTATCTCTAATTAAATGTAAGACTTCTACACAATTCAGTATAGATTTTAAATACTATCACCAATAGAACTTGCTTGAAGTATCTGGACAATTAAAACAGAAATCGACTGGATTATTTTTCTTCAAGTTTAATATATTCCTTTTGTTGTATATCTAGGCAACACAAATGTCACATGCCAGCAATTATTCAGTTAATTCAACCAATAGCGTCAGTTTTGCTTTTTGTGGTTCAAAACTACATAGAAACCAAACAATATCCAAAACAGCTATTTTTCTTCAATAGCAGAATGTTTCCCCTTCATTTGTCATAAAGGCACCAAGGACTATAAACCACATTAGTTAGTTGGAAATCACAATTTTTGATGACTCATTTCTTTCTTTCTTTCTTTTTTTAAAAATTTTAGCCTCATTCCCCATGCTTCCAGCCTCAAACATAAATTTAGTAAGAAAAAGTTAATTCAGTGATAAAAACATTAAAATATTTTCATATCCTCTGTTCTTACTCACCAGGGAATGTTATATGAAGCTTGTTTAAAAGAAAAAAAAATATTGCCTCTCTGTCTATATGATAAAATACAGTCTCAAACACAAATACTCTAGAAGTTTATCATTTATAAAAAATGCTTTAATACAGGTTTTGTTATCAGTTGAACCAAAGCTATATTAACAAAAAGGTCCATTAATCTTTTATGGCTCACTGAATCACATGAAATTTCAATTAGCTAATCTATAGAAAAATTGATTCTTTCACTTATAACTTTTCTGAAAATTAGCTTCTTCCTTGGAATCATACAGTGACACTAAATCAAGCTATGGTCAGAAAATGCAACGTGAATTTTCAAGGAAAGGAAACTGAGTTATAATAGATTTTGTAGCTGATTATAGCTTTATTTTTAAGTTAGTAGGTACTCAAAACTCAGTCTAAGTCAAGTGGATACTTTACCCATTATTCTATCACATGTATTTATTTAATTAATTTATGTATGTTTTGTTTGTTTTGGTCACTAAGTCATACTGACTCTTTGCAACGCTATGGATTGCAGCCCACTAGGCTCCTCTGTCCTTGGGATTCTCCAGGCAAGAATACTGGAGTGGGTTGCCATGCCCTCCTCCAGAGGATTTTCCCAACCCAGTGACTGAACTCGCATTTCTTAGGTTTCGTGCGTTGGCAGGCAGGATCTTTACCATTGACTGAGCCACAAAGAAAGCCCAATTTATATTATATATAACAGAGTGAAGTAAGCCAGAAAGAAAAATACCAATACAGTATACTGACACATATATATATGGAATTTAGAAAGATAGTAATGATGACCCTATATGTGAGACAACAAAAGAGACACAGACATATAGAACGGACTTTTGGCCTCTGGGGAAGAGGGAGAGGGTGGGATGAT
>SJYV01055166.1:256811-288362 GCA_006410875.1 Neotragus pygmaeus
TTTTTTTTTTTTTTAAATTAAGGTTTTTGAATAAATTATTTTTAGGTAAGATTTCTGCTCTTCTACAATTTTTGTTTATTCATTACCTAAAATGCAATGAAACATTGAACTTCCTAATGATCCTATAAAAAGGGTTTCCCTAACATCTCCATTTTACAGGTAAATAAACTGTGGCAGAGATGGGGTAAGCGTCTTGCTCAGAGTAACACAGCAGAGCAGTGACAGAGATAGAAATCTAACTGATTCTGTGCGACTTCAGAGTTTCTGTGCTTCTTCTCTGTTACCTAATCCTACTGTTATGAAAGGCTTATCACTTTTTTCTTGAATTGCATTCAATCTGCAGCTAGCTTCCAGAGGCAAAACCCAGCTCTGTTACTTACCCACTATGCAACTTCTAACAACTTATTTATTTCCCAGGTCTCAGTTTCATAGAGATGAGATGAGATCAGTGTTCTTATGAGGATTACTGGGGATGAAAACTGTTCTTTTTTCCTGAAGCTACTGTTGTTGTTCAGTTATTCAGCCGTGTCCAACTCTTTATGACTCCATGGACTGCAGCACTCCAGGCTTCCCTGTTCTTCAGTATCTCTCAAGAGTTTGCTCAATTTCATGTCCATTGAGTCAATGATGCAATCCAACCATCTCATCCTCTATCACCCCCTTCTCTTCCTGCCCTCAATCTCTCCCAGCATCAGGTTCTTTTCTAGTGAGTTGGCTCTTTACATCATGTGGCCTAAAAATTGAAGCTTCAGCTTCAACATCAGTCCTTCTAATGGATATTCAGGGTTGATTTTCCTTAGGATTGACTCACTCATTTGATCTTGCAATCCAAGGGTATCTCAAAAGTCTTCTCCAGCAACATTTCTCCAGCATCATGAATTCTTTGGCACTCAGCGTTATGTCCAACTCTCACATCTGTACATGACTATAGGAAAAACCATCGCTTTGACTAGAACAGATCTTTGTCAGTGAATTGATGTCTCTGCTTTTTAATATGCTGTCTAGGATTGTCATAGCTTTACTTTCAAGGAGCAAACATCTTTTAATATCATGGCTACAGTCACCATCGGCAGTGATTTTGGAGCCCAAGAAAATAAAAATCTGTCACTGTTTCCATTGTTTCCTCATCTATTAGCCATGAAGTAAGGCTATTATGAGGTTGAAAGAAGTTAGTATACATAAAGTATTTAGGACAGTGTCTAATAGAATAAGCACTACTAGTGTTAGCCACTGCTGTTCTTGTCCTTACTCTTGTATCAAAAGAAGTCATGGGATTATAATCAATTCATGCATAGATGTGGTTTGATGGAATCAATTTTCCTAAGTACACTACTATTCACTTTGCATTACAAAATATTCAATTTTTCTTTTAAATCAAAACTCTGCAAGTCAAATGGAATTTCATTTGTCCCATTATAACCTTGCCAATTTGATTTAAAAATTAATTGAAAAATCTCTTCACACTATACACAACTTTACCAAGGTTTCTAACTCCTGTCACTTACACAGCAATGTTCATTTTTAAGGTGGATCACTTATGAATAGACATTCAATTGTATGGCAACACTTGAAGAGATCCATTTCAAGGCAGGTTACATAGTATGCCCAGATGTATGTAAACACAGGTACACCTGACTGGAATTATTGAAAAGATTCAGAACATTTCTGTTCCAATCCTAACCGCTCATCCTTGTTAATAAAGTAGGAAAAAATCTTTTAATTTCTATTGGCTAAAGTTTCTTCATCTTTAAAAGTATAATGGTTATTCCTCTATTGGGGGCTACTTTGGGGATCAAAGTACTTTGGGGATTAAAATTGGAGTTTTGGCATCTGGTCCCATCACTTCATGGCAAATAGATGGAGAAACAGTGGAAACAGTGTCAGACTTTATTTTTGGGGGCTCCAAAATCACTGCAGATTGTGACTGCAGCTATGAAATTAAAAGACGCTTACTCCTTGGAAGAAAAGTTATGACCCAACTAGACANTAGATGGAGAAACAGTGGAAACAGTGTCAGACTTTATTTTTGGGGGCTCCAAAATCACTGCAGATTGTGACTGCAGCTATGAAATTAAAAGACGCTTACTCCTTGGAAGAAAAGTTATGACCCAACTAGACAGAATATAAAAAAGCAGAGACATTACTTTTCCAACAAAGGTCTGTCTAGTCAAGGCTATGGTTTTTCCAGTAATCATTTATGGATCTGAGAGCTGGACTATAAAGAAAGCTGAGTGCCAAAGAATTGATGCTTTTGAACTGTGGTGTTGAAGAAGACTCTTGAGAGTCCCTTGGATTGCAAGAAGATCCAACCAGTTCATCTTAAAGGAAATCAGTCCTGAATATTCATTGGAAGGAATGATGTTGAAGCTGAAACTCCAATATTTTGGCCACCTGATGCAAAGAGCTGACTCATTGTAAAAACCATGATGCTAGGAAAGATTGAAGGTGAGAGGATGAGATGGTTGGATGGCATCACCAACTGGATGAACATGAGTTTGAGTAAACTCTGGGAGCTGGTGATGAACAGGGAGACCTGGAGTGTTGCAGTCCATGGGGTCACAAAGAGTTGGATACGACTGAGTGACTGAACTGAACTGAACTGGGGATCAAAGTAGTATAAAAGCTACTTTGGGGATCAAAAATGTGATAAAAGCTGCTATGATGCTCTTTAAATTTCAAATTTCTCTTCAATACTAAAATACTGAAATACTTTTACTGAAACTTAACTTAAAAAAAAAAAAATTTACTCTGAATTCAGACTGATTTGGCAATGGTCTCTCATGCTACAACAGTTTCAGAATGTAAATGCTTATATTCTTCTGTCTGTCTCTCACAAAAAGTACTTTGATGTTTCAAGGGATACACAGATTATCTTCTCTGAGAGAGGTTTACTGCAAGGACTCACAAGAAAGAGGGCAAAGGGGAGAAATATCACAAACTGCATCCTTCTCTCATCCTAGTTATTCCAGAATATGTAATGCACATAGAGTAATACAGTGAGATCCAGTGGCCTATCTTTTCATTGCTCACTGAGCTTTCCAAAAAAAAGTATTAATGGGCAATACAGAACATCTCTGAGAGGCAGAATTTGCTCCTTAACAATCTGTGCCTATCTTGCAGACCCAGCTAGCTTATGCACCTGCCCACAACCTTACTCATGCAGCTAAGATCACAGGATTTGTTTCTCCAGCAGACTGTGCTGTATGAAAGTTTAGCAGTTTATGCAACATAGCAGCTGTTGACCCCTTTCTTTTATTTGAATACGTATTCAAGGCTTGAAGATCATGGCTTACTTCTTCAGTTTATTTTTTATTTTTTATTTTTTTTTGTTTTACTTATCTAATACTTTATTTTTACACTCTTCCCATTATTTAATTCTAAAAAATGATTTGGGATAATTAAGTCACATTTCCTTTTCACTTTGACATTTTTCAATGTGCTTATACAAAACTGAATCAAATGTAGTGATCTATTCAATAAATGTTATGACTTCAACAATCATCACTATTTCAAGAACATCACTTTTCATTTGCTGAAAGGCAAATCCCATTCACTTGAAAAATTAATTGGCTAAGTACTCAATTAAATGCTTAAAAATAACACTAAATATTTTTAATAAATCTGTTCTCTCTCCTTGGTTCTTCAAGGTGTTCATTTAGTGCATTTGTAGTTGATTGATGTATAATTCAAGAACCTTCTTGTCTGTGGAGTCCTCCTGACTTTCAGGAAGTTCTAAACTACAGATATTTTAAATCTCAAGCCATTTAATGTAAGAAACCTGGAGTTATTTGTGAATATTTTGCCCTCAAATCCACATCCACATTTTTATGCTTTTCAAATCACTATATTGCCTTTATCTTGTAGCTTCTGATGTAAAAGTTTTAGTGTCACATGTAAACCATTTTAGTGGCATAATTATAAGGGCTATTTGAAAAAAATCAGCAAAAAAAATATTCACTATTCTGAAACTATATATTGTTGACCTAAATATTTCATTTTCTGAATAATTCTTTGTATTTTAACACAAAATTTTCTCTTGGAAGCAAAGGGCAAAAATAAGGTAGCATTTTTTGAGTACTTTCTGGTAACATGTTAACTGCTTTATACTCCTTATTTCATTTACTTCTCACTAAGATCTATAAATTAGGTGTTAGTATACTTATCTTACAAAGAAAATTTGTAAGTTTTCGTAATTTGTTATATGTTTAAACTTGTCTGTCCCTGATACTTAAAGGAAAATTGAAATGAATGTTACTTAGTTAGAAATTGAAGAAAATGGAACCCTACTATAGAGTCTAACATTTTTAGAAGGGAAAAATATTCTGTCTTCTGTATTTGACTGATTTTCTTGATAAGAATTTATAAATAAATTTATATCTTCTTGGTTTGAAACTATTACTCCTGATGACTAAGATAGTTTGGTCATTGTTAGAGACTTCTGAAAGACGCTTAAGACTCAGAACTGTTTTAATAAATTTAAAAAAAGTGTAGCATAATGTTTAAAAAGTTCTAATATTGTTTTCAAAGAGCTCAAAGGAGAGTTTTTAACCATGGAAGATAATATTTTCTTCTGTTAAAAAAAAATTATGGATTAACATCTGGAGAAGGAAATGGCAACTCTCACTCCAGTATTCTTGCCTGGAAAATACCATGGACAGAGCAGCCTGGTGGGCTGCAGTCTATGGGGTTGCACAGTGTTGGCCACAACTGAGCAACTGAGCATATGGCTTAACATAGTGCATCATTAGAATATTCAGTGTTGCCAAATCTGGTTCGGAATGATAGCAGATAGGAGAAAACATGGGCTTGGAAGGCAGAGTTTAAATCTAGTGCCTATCTTTGATCAGTTGTGTGTTCTTAGTCAAGGTATTCAACTTTTTCTCTTACATAATAAAAATAATTTTTACTTTGGATGTTTCTTATAATTTGATTAAGATATATACATTTTAATGTTGTATTAGCTAAAATACTCATGTTAATTATTCGATCCTGTTTCATATTTAGCTCTGTTCTAGAAATGAGAAATAGATTATATACTGTTCAGTTCATGAAGGTCATTATTTTAATAAAATCAGAATAAATTCCTTTAACTTCTGATTTGAAGCTGCTTAAAATTAATTGCATAACAAATCATATTATTTAACATTATTTATAAATCCATGCAGGTACACTGAAGAATTAAAGATCAAGCTGAAATTTCTGATTAAGAAACTCAGATGTGAAAATGAGATGGTTATTTACAGATGTCAGAGTTATAATTTCTGTTTTTGAAATGGTGATTAATTGTGAAAAGGTAAACCTGATCCAGTAGCTTCATCTTTCGAAATTCAAGATTGTAAATTATTTGTTTAAAACTGGAAAACAACATGGGGCAAAATATATGTGTGTGTGTATACTTAGACACACACTTTTGTGGAAAGTGAAATTATGGTTACTTCATGAAACTTTATGACCTTGTTGGTGAAACTGGGTCAATTGTTTCATAAAAGTAAGGGGAAGAAAGGAAATAAAAATCCTCTTTAATATAAAAAAAAGCAATGCAAGTAAAGAAAGAAAAATAACAGTGAATGTATATATTACAGATCTGGTAAAATATAATTGTTCTGGAGACACACAATCATTTTGATCAAAATTGTATCTTTATAACATTAATTACCCTTTTAGTCCTGTGATAGCTAAATAAAACAGAAAAACATGGCTTTTGTTAAGTGTTTATTTCTCTGTTTTCTGTCTCATCAACGTAAATGTNCGTGGCACTCACTTGGCAAAGTTGGCCAGGTTCTGGGTGACTTTGGCGATGAGGGTGAGTGTGCGGGCGGTGCGGTCGTCAGGATACTCCTGTAGCAGGTTGAAGAGTGAGGGGGACATGATGGCCGGGCAGAGGAAGCGCAGGAACAGAGAGGCGCTGATGAGCCGCTCGCTGATGTCCGGCCGGCCACGGCTGCTGCACTCTTGCCGCCAAGAGGCAAACACCTCCTTGAGCTCCCGGGGGAAGACGCTGTGTGGGGACAGGTCATGGGGGTGAGCGGAGAAGTCAGTCGCCAGGCCGGGACCAGAGCAGGGAGCTGGTTCTGGGTCTGATGGAACCACGCTCTGTCCCGCACCCACCCTGACAACTACATGACGGCCCAATGCCCAAGTTCTCTGAGCCTGCTCCTCCGCCATCCACCATCCACTGGGCAGGGACGCTGGGGGAGCCAGGCCAGCACAGGGCAGCGATGCCCAGGCCGCAGTTGGTGGGTCTTTCAGAGGGGCTGAGTCAGAGGGGACATCGGCACTGGGGCCAGGCCCCATGGGGCTTCACCCCTGCCCCACCCGGCAGGAGTGCGGTCTTGGGCGGAGGGAGGGGCACGCGGCACAGAGCACCGCTCCTCGGTTCCTGTCCCCGGCTTCTGAGACAGACCCCCTCCGCTCCAGTAACGTTACAGGATCTGAGGTTCTCAGCAGCGCTGGGTGATCAGGACAAGGGGCGGATACTAATCACAGGCTAAGAACACAGCTCCTCGCTGACTCGGGTGTGGAGGGAAGCGGGGGCAGCGACCTCCCTAGGCCGACCTGGTGAGGATGGGCAGGGCTCTCGGCACCTGTCTGGGGTCTGTCCCCGCTGAGCACCTCCACCCTGCCTCAGCAAGGCCCCACCAGGCCAGCCTTTCAGAGGCCTTTCTGTCTTTTCCACTCTGGAAGATGGGTGCTCTCTGAACCCTGCCTACACCTGGCTCTCCACTATCTCCACGGTGCTCTGCCCCAGGGCCTGGCCCTCCCCAGGCTTCCGTTTCCTTACTCCCTCAAGGGGAACAAGGCCACCCCTGCCGAGTTTACACAGCATCTATCCAAAGGCGAGGACCCCCAAGGCCTTAAGCCGCTCTGATCAGCTTGAAAAGCTTTTGCCCAACAAGCCCAGCAGACTCAGGCAGTGACCGTGGCTGAACAACAAGGATGTGGCCAGAGAGGAAGTGAGGGCAGGTGACCTTGAGCCCTGGCCCCCGAAGCGCCTGGCACAGGGCAGTGATGACATCTATCAACGGCCTTGTGCCTGTCTCTTATACACATCTTATGGCCCTCATTCCACCTTCACGGCCAGTCTCAATCTCCTTCCTCTTTCCCTCCAAATGTCTGTGGCCCTTGATGCACAACTGACTCTTAAGCCACACTTGGCCAGGTCTCTCTGCCAAGCCTTCCGACACGTTCCTCTTCAGGCACCTTCCTTTGTCCTCAGCTTGGCCAAGTCTGCGGTCACCTTCATCATCCCAAACCCGCACCCTCCTCTGGGACTCCCCATCCCAAGGAGACCGATCCAGAAGCCTGGCCGTGTTCAACTGCTCCCTCTACCTCCCCATCAACCGGCAAGGCCTGCTGGCCTCATCTTCTGATCACCCCACAACCTACAGCCATGGCCTCCTGCATCACCACCACCTCCAGCATTATCACCATCACCTCCAGCATTATCACCATCACCTTCAGCATTATCCCTGACCCAATCCTTCCACCACTCTGCCTTTACCGGAACCATAACTCTGCTCTCCTCCTGGCCTCAGGGCTGCCAGTCTTGCTCCCTCCACTCCTGGCCCCTCTGCTGCTTGGCTGAACTTGGCAGTACTTGGAATGCATGAGGGCCACCTTGCTCAAAGCCCTCTAGCAGCTCTTACTGCCCTGCCTGGCCTCCAAGTTCCTGCTGTCCTCTAGGGTGGTCTCCCACCTCTCTTGACCTAGCAAGTGACAATTCAGGAACGGCAGAGGGTCTGGTCCCTTCCTGGCCAGGACCTCTGTCTTTTTGTCCTGAACTCAGCTAGGGAGTGCATCTTCTAGGAAGCCTCCCTCTCTCCTCTTCCAACAAGTGGATGGCCCTCCTAGGAGGCCACGCCCCTGTCCATCACCACTCTCCCTGCTGAAGTGTTGGCTCCGAGAGGGTGGGGACCAGCGGTGATTCATGGCCCAGCCCTGCGAAGGCCCGGAGGGGCTCCATCCACACCTTGTGAAAGCCGCTCTCTGAGCCAGCCCGTCTGTGTCCACCCCCTCGCTCTAAGGTACAGCAAGAACACTGAAGTGCTTCACGAACGGACGTCCTTGGCAGCCTTAGACAAGGACAGTCTGTAGCCACCCGGGTGCCCAACTGCAGCAGATGGGTTCAGGAGACATGGGCCCTTCTCCCTTGAAGGCATATTAGTCAATCAATTCAAAAGGAAGCTCGTGAATGTTAAGTATGTGGGAGAATCCTTATGATAAAAAAAAAAGTTCATTCAAAAAAGCAAAATATTACCTTGCCTTATCACCCTTGAAAACTAAGGAAACGCACCACAAGAGGGGAGCCTGGGGTGCAGAGGAGAGAGGGATNGCTTGTGTTTCTTCCAGTCCAGTGTTTCTCATGATATACTCTGCATGTAAGTTAAATAAGCAGGGTGACAATATACAGCTTTGACGTACTCCTTTTCCTATTTGGAACTAGTCTGTTGTTCCATGTCCAGGTCTAACTGTTGCTTCCTGACCTGCATACAGATTTTTCAAGGGGCAGGTCAGGTGGTCTGGTATTCTCATCTCTTTCAGAATTTTCCACAGTTTATTGTGATCCACAAAGTCAAAGGCTTTGGCATAGTCAATAAAGCAGAAATAGATGTTTTTCTGAAACTTTCTTGCTTTTTCCATGATCCAGCGGATGTTGGCAATTTGAAATCTGGTTCCTCTGCCTTTTCTAAAACCGGCTTGAACATCAGGGAGTTCATGGTTCACGTATTCATGTTAGATTCACACAATACTCTGCAATAAATATTATTGTTCCTATAATACAGATGCAAAAACTGAATTTTAGAGAATCACGTCACATGTTTGGAACTTTATTTTATGCTCTAGCTGTCTTAATCTAGACTCATGCATTTTACTTTGTGTGATAGGCGATGATAAAATTGAAAAAGATAAACAACTGTCAAATTAAAGTCTGGAATAAATTATTTACAAAAGGAGGTTTTATGCAGGATAAGTGCATAAACTGAGAGAACTCATAGAGTTTAGCTGCAGAAGTGCTGTATCCAGATAGGTTAGAAGAAAGAAGTTCTCAAGCAGACCATGATAAATCTGAGCAAGGTGTTGGGAGGGGTTAAATTGTGGAAGCATTTATGGGAGATCAACTTGTGGGAACATTAAAAGAGGAAATTTGGGTAATCTGGGAATGCAGTACTATGGAAAATCCTCTAAGGCAGAGGGAAGAAAATGGATACAAGCATTTGTGATTGCTTTCTATCAGGAAGTTGGCTTGAATCATAGTGAAGGAATAGGGAGTTTGAGTGAAGTAATTCAGACATAATGATTTTGAGGGATTTTAATGACAATAGGATTCCATCACACACCTTAAAAAAAAAGGCATATACTTTAACTCATACATCACTTTTATTGTAATCAGTAAAAGAATTTTAAACATTTCCTACATTTTCCCAATATGTAGATTAAAGTTAGGCAAATGTAGAAAGGACAAAAGAAAACATCTGTGTTTGGGTTGATTTCAATTTATTTATTTGGTTAGTATCTCTAACTTAAGTTCACACTAAAATATAGGAAAATATTCTTTTCTATGCATAAAAATATATTTCATTGTAAAGGTTAATAACTTAGAAAATATAGCAGCAATTTTATTCAGTGTCAGCTTGATATTACATGGAAAAAGATTCCACTGCTGCTAACTCTGAAGTTTATCATTATAGCCAATTGAGTGCAATTGAGCTAAATAAAAGGACCCTAGCAAATTTTTTGCAATGAGAATTTTCTTATTCATATTACTTATACTTGGATGAAGTAATTTTCCTCTTTATCCATAAAAGAAAAGATAATCTTTGGCAAAGTTTCTTTTAAGAGGTCATTTGGAAATATAAACACTCTTTTTTAAGATAAAGAATAGCTTTTCTGTTTTTAAAGATTCTCAAGTTTCAATTAGACACTGACACTTTGACTAAAAGTAGACCAGCAATGTCAACTGTGAAATGTCTCCAACATTGTCAACTATGTTATGTTATGCTATGTAGATTGTACAGAATAAATAATATTGTTCTGAGAGAATCTAGAGTAGAGCTAGAGTAAACTTTTAAAATGTCTGTACTTGGTTTCAGTTCCAACTTAGTTTTAAGGTTGAACAACACTTTTCTTTTAACAAACACAAGGTTATTGAAAATTCCCAGATATCCACCTTGTACTATTTTAAAACATATAACACATTTCTTCTTCTTTGTCCATTATTTCATTGTAAAAAAAAGTCATAATTACATTGGAGCACTGATTACAGAAAGTATTGATTAACAGCATTGCAAAGTATTTCAAGAGTATCAGATCTATTTACCTCCCAGGTAAGACTTCAAAAGACAGATATAACAGGTATAATACCCAGCTGTTTCCTTAACATCTCTATTCTCTAATTTGTCCCTTTTAACAGTACATCATATCTTATTGATCGCTACAGCTTTGGTCTCTTTAATCATGTGTGTTTTATACATTTCCATTGCCACTCATTTAGTCTGGACTCCTGTAATTTCTCATATGACATACAGAAAAGAACCTCTTATATTGCTTGGCTGTAATCACATTCTCACATGTTTACCATAGAGATATATACATATTGCTTAGATAGTGAATCATGTTTGTAACAGATGTTGAGGTAAAAACTATGCTCTCTGTACTGAAATAACCTTTAGACCATGTAATTTCAATAGGGTATTTGTATTCAAGTGGCTCAGATATGTATATGGGGAAAAAAAAAAACATTTAACATAAAGTTAAGATGAAAAGAAAAATGTATGGTAAATTTCATTGATTAACAGCTGATAGATGGTGTGGGAGATCATAAGGGTCAGGGGTAAGGGTGGTTATCAGTTCTATTATATGCATTATCCAAAGTCACAAACACAACAGAATCATTTCCACTTTTAAAATTAACCCTGGGTTTCCATCTTTGACAAACTTGTCACATGTAAAGCGTGAATTGGGATAATAAAAATCCTGTACTTTTTTGAGCTTAAATAACTCAGTTGGACCAACACTTCGTGTCTAGAATGGCAGACTAAATTAAATTCAATTTTAAGGGGAAAGAAAAAGGACTGCAAAGGTAATAGAAATATACTACCCCATCAATACAAGGACAGGAAAGTCAAGAAGGTGAAATGGTGAAAAAAAGTCCTGTTGAAGGAAATGAAATTAGAAAAGAGATTCCTTTAGACTAATTTGCCTACCTACTGTATGAGAAGTAATGTAAGCTATTTGGAAGAAATGTCACTTAAAAAAAAGGAAACTTGAGCAATGTTTTCACAGTAGACTTCAGCAAACATCAGGGTTTATTTGTTTTTAATTTTTAAGCTGTTTAATCTGGTATTGATGATCATGGCTTATTTATCTTATTTATCAACAAAATTTATTTTGGTTGCATTTTAAAATATCAAGCCAAATGCTGGTAATTCAAAGTAGTATCAGAAAAAATGATATGAGGATAGTGGTGATTTGTATTTTGACATTTTAAAATAATTTTGATAGACTCTATGGATACTAGCTTTAATAGAATTAAGCATGGGCAAATCACATTTTATAGGTAACTCAAATTTGTTTCTCTTCCTGCCAGAGTCCACAGACCCACTTTAGATCAGAGAATTATGACCTCTAAACACATTCATCCTTATTTAAACTCAGTAGGCAAAGGAGGTTTTCCATCTTGTTGGTGTATTTGCTCAACAATACATCACCTGGAAAACAAATGTTGAGTAATGAACAAAATGTAACAAAGGGGCTTGCTTAGCCTATGAGCAGTCAAACTATGCTAAAGGAAGCATCATTTGTCAGAATAGTGCTGAAGATGAGTTGACATATCATGAAAAATACATTATAACTTAAAAATTAGAGATAAATTAGCTGATTTATTTATATGAATGTTTAGTGGAACAAAGAAAAACACAATTTAAAATGAAATAATCAGTTTTCCAGCCAAGATATTTGATATTGGAATTTCCAGTTATATAGCATCTTTAATGTTTAAGAAAAATACGTATGAAGGCTGAGTTATAAACTGTGAGTAATATCACTGCCCAACTCAATGCAAAAGACAACAGTATTACAGCATTCACAGAGTCAAAAGTTTGTTATACACACACACACATAAACCATATATTTTCTTATGTAAATAAGAAATAATGTAATTATATTTCATAACCATGAAACATAGATACATTAATTCAAATTTTTACTTCTTTCTTATTTTATCTACGACAACAAAACAAATAAGACCAGATAAAAATTACAAATAACCATGAACTTTGACAACAAGAGAATAATTCAAACAAATTCAAAGATAACTAACTCTGTAATAACAGAAACAGCACCTGGTTATACAATATATGAGAGTCAATTTCATACCCTTCTCTCTTGTTGAGTGGTTTCAGATGGAGTCAACACTGATGGTTCCAAAGGAGACAGAATATTTTCATTCATATTGGAAAAACAAGAAACACTCCCATGAAGAGGCTATAATTCCTTATACATTCACTGTGAATTTCATGTACTCTGTTGATGTTTACCCATGCTGTAATCCCTACTAGACCACAGAAGATTGTGGTAAACTGAATCAGGAACTGGGAAACAATAATCTTGCTTCAACTAAGTGACTGCAATAATTTGTGCTTCCACCAGAAGAGAGGTTGTTCTGATCTTTTTCAAGTCCTCACTGAAGTAAAATCTGATGCCCTTAAGATTTTCCATGTCAATGTATGGCAAACCCAATAGAGTATTGTAAAGTCAAATTAAAAAATAAATAAAAAATAATAAAAATAAACAGTATACATATAGAAAAAAAAAAAAAAAGATTTTCCAAGCTTAGTGAGAATGCAGATCTCCAATCTCAGCACACATTCTTTTTCTAAATTAGAATCCCAAGTTCAATAAGCAGAAATAGTAAGTTACAAAATGTAAGGACAGGATCACAAAAGAATACTGTTCTCAGTCACTTTCACATGTTTAAAGAAACCAATTACGAAACTACCCCAATCAAGAATTAATTTTGTTCTATCACTCTTTTTTTTTTTTTAATTTTTTTAAATTTATTTATTTATTTATTTTTAAATTTAAGTTTACAATACTCTATTGGGTTTGCCATACATCGACACGAATCCACCACAGGTGCACACAAGCTCCCAATCCCGAATCCCCCTCCCACCTCCCACCCCATAACGTCTCTCTGGATCATCCCCGTACACCAGCCCCAAGCGTCCTGCATCCTGTATCAAACATAGACTGGTGATTCGTTTTTTTTTTTGTATGTGTAACAAATATTCCGTGTGCCAAGAGCTGTGGTAATGTTTCAGAAGTGTTACTGTCTTTGATATGACCCAATTCTTATATATTTTATCAATGAGAAAACTGAGACAGAGGGACATTAACTAATTTGTCCAAGGTCATCTAGTAGCAAGGGTGGGATTTGAACTCTGACTGTAGGACGGCATGGCCCATAGTCTTAGCCACTGCAGTGTACAGCCCCTTATTGAATTAGTCTGGAAGAAATTTTTTACAATAACTAATGAAATTTGATGAAAATAAGTTTCCATATCCAAAATATATCATTCATGGAGTTGAAAAGGAGATCTCCAAATGTATTCTAATCTCACATTCACATGCCTGCTAAAGCCCAGTATATCTGGTAGATGTTTAGCACCTATTATATATTTGCTGAATCAACAAATGGAAACATACAGTATGAATATCCATATCAGCTCAGACAGAAAGTTGTCATTATTGAAGGTTCATTAGTTTATGGAACAGGGCCTTTGATTCTGTTTCGGGGTGATAGCACTACTTTTGACACTGCAATAACTCAATAATTACAAACAAAACAGGCATTGGGATCATCATAACTAGTTAATTACAAATAGAATAGGAGTTGATCAGAAAGAGACAATATCTACATTTGGAGAAAGCATTATATATATTTGAAGGAGAAAGAGATAAGATTGACTGCAGGAAACATAAAATATAAATGAACATAAGTTGCTGGGACTAAAAGTAGATGCTGTAGCAGTGTTTGTTGATTGATGCCTTGAATCAGTGAATTATAGCAAATTCAGATTTGTTTATGTAACTGACACTTTAAAAATCATACCATAGTAAACCAAGTCCACTCTTAGAATAGTCTTCAGTTGTTTTCTTATGCCTTGTGTTACAGACCAAAGGTTCTTCTTAATTTCAGAAAGCAATTCAATAAGCAATTATTTAAGCACAAACTATATGGTCAAAAGCTATTGATTGATGAAAGATCAGACTTGGGCAACATTAAGAGAGTTAATGGAATTATAGAGAGAAAAGAGACAAATGCCAAATGGGGAGTAATCTATAATATCTATACCTTCTGTAGCATCTGTCCAAAATTTCCAAGAGAGCTCCTCTAGGGAAAAGGCTATTATTCAGATGGCTCCTCTGTAAAGTCACAGGTCTGTAACCTCTTGTCAAAATGTATACATTTTAGAAAAGAGTAGAAAAAAGCTATGGATGAGTGGGAAAGTGCTGGCTCCCATGGAGAAAATGATTGTGCTCCAGATGACGGCCTGTCCTGGAGGATGACAGAGGAACCCTATCGCAGAGACAGAACAAACCATCACAATTTCATTTCTAACATATTGGATGAAAAGTCCAGGAGAGAAAACCATTGTTCCTCATTAATATACTATTTAAGAATGTCAGAAGTGTTCTGCTTTCTCATGGAAAGATTTTTTTAAGATGAAAATCTTAATTAATACCTATAACATTGTCTATTTAAATAATAATCAACACCTAAGCCCTGAAAAGTGGACCAATGTCAGGCATATGAATATAGTTATATTTCTATTTTAGTCAGAAAATAGAACTAAACACCAGTGAACCAACTTTTCCAAACCCCAATTTTTCATTTGCTATACTTGTCAAAAAAAATTAAAGACAGTAATTTAGAAAGTAGAACAAAATTATTTTTTTTAGATAAATAATATTTCCAAAAGATTCCATCATCTAAGTTTCATATGAAGGTTTTGAATCAGGTTTTTGAAACCTGGCAAGAGAGGATAGCAGAAGCATAGGAATTTGAAATATTTTAGATTTAGCACCCAGGAAGCTACTCATGTTTAAATAAAGTTCTCCAAATTTTTAAAACAGTTCTCTCCTCCAAGTAAACTTGAATGTCCTTCATCTTTTCAATGGCTGTTACAACATTCTCAAATTTATATCTACACCAAATTTCATCTTTGTTTACATACTTCCACTGTATTTTATTTTTTCTTCTGTCTTCCTTTTCATTGGTTTCTTTCTGTGCTTAATTCTCTTAACATAGAAACCACAAAAAAATTAGACTACATAGAAAAATGTCATTAAGAAATTAATTTTAATGGAAGAGAAAATGTACATTGGAACTTATGAAAAGAGAGGGAAAATTCTAGATAGAAGACTGTGTCTCAGACCCTTTAATTGACATGAGCTTTAAGTATACAAAACAAGCATGAAAAAAAAAACACATCAAAATCTTTTATTTAATGTTATGTAACACTTCAGAACACATTTTATGTGGTGTAATGAAAACAAATAATAATATAAAATGACGTTTTATGTTGAATGTCATTTTTCTAACTACCCAAGACTTTTTTCTATCCTTTCCCTTGATTTGATGAGTCATTCAAAAGGGTAATGATGTCTTTTTTCATGGAAGAAATACTTCCCCAAGTTTTACAAACAATTGAGCAGAAAATTCCTTTTCCATATGTGGCTTCATGAATTACAGTTTAGAAATCTCCTTGTGGACATTTGGGACAAATATTGGTGTTGTAAATCAGATATCAGATCTGTAGAGAAATTTTGCAAATTGTGCTAAACTGAAGCCACACCTATGGCCAGGTAGTCAGCTTAATAATCACAAGCTCATGAGAAATCACATGACATCTACAGGGACAAATGGCAAGCAAAGCATTGTCAGACATTTCTGTATTTGTGAGGTATTTGCTCTGGTGCCTGAGAACTTACTGTTCCATAGGCATAGACACAGAATAGGTAAGGATAAAAAGGTGAGAAAGACTAAATAAAACATTTCACTTTAAACAAGGCAGAGGCTTTTGGTTTGCTTGTTTTGGGTTTTCTTTTTCCCGCTTCTCTTACTTTTTGCTAGGCTGGTTTACATTGCATGATTGACTTATATTGCACCGAAAGCAATGAGAAATTCCTGACAAATTCCACTTGTTCAAGATGCCAGCTCAAAGTGTCTCAGACAGGCTTTCAGCCATGGGGCAGGTCCAGGCTACAGATGCTTGGATTAGGAATACAACACACATGGCCTCTAGGGTTAGACTTAGTTATCGTTAAAGTTATAGGGCAGGGACATGTTCTTTCCATAAGAATGTGAAGGATTGAAAATGGGGACAGTTGGGTAGGACCACAGGCTCAGAATCTGTGAGTTGATGAAGAATTTCTGCTTTTATCTATGAGAGGGATGCTTGGCTCTTAAATAGACTGATTGACTTTAAATCCTAAAGTTCAACACAAGAAAGAAGGAAATTCTTCTGGCCAAAGGATTGAATTTAGAGACACCAATTTAAACAAAGCAAGTGGAAAGGGTCCAAACTGGTAAACCAAGTTCAAGTGCAGGAAACATGAGAGATCAAGTTAAAGAAATGCAGATATAAGAACTACATGAAATAGCAAGTTCTCAGACATGGGTTAGGATATATCAAAATGACAAGATCAAAAAGGTCATAGATGTGGAAGATTGGAAAATCGTTCCAAAAGATGTCCATATCTTAATCCCCATAATCTGTCAGTATGTTACTTTAACTGGCAAAAGGCTCATTAAAGGTGAGACTAAATTAAGGATTTTGAGATGTGGAGATTATCTCAGATTATCTTGGCCTAGTATAATCATAAGGTTCTTATAACAAGGAATCAGAAAAGTCAGAGTCAGAGAATATGATGTGATCATGGAAGCAAAGGGAGAGAACAGTATATGATGATAGAAACATGGGCTAGAATGATGCAAGATTATAAACCAATAAAAATGGGGAGTCTCTTGAATCTGGAAAGGCAAGTGAACAGGTTCTTCTTTAGCATTTACAGAAAGAATGAAATCTTGCCAAGTCATTTTAGAGTTTTGATCTCAAGAACAGAAAGATCATACATTTGTATTCCTTTAGGTTCTTTAGCTGTAATTTATTACAGCAGCAATTGGAAGCTAATACAATAGGAATGAAGGGACATGAGTCAGGGACCTAGGAAGGGAGATAATACACAATAAAAGTTAGAAATCATATTTACACAGAGGTGACAAGAAGGTGGCTTCCCTGGTGGCTTAATGGTAGAGAATCCACCTGCCGCTGCCTGCCAGTACAGCAGACACAAGAGACAGTGTGGATCCCTGGGTTGGGAAGATCCCCTGGAAAAGGAAATGGCACCCACTCCAGTATTCTTGCCTGGGAAATCCGATGGACAGAGGAGCCTGGTGGGCTACAGTCCATGGAGTCCAAAGAGTCAGACAAGACTTAGCAACTAAATGACAACAGCAACAATAATAAAGTGGGAACCTTGGAACAACAGAGTGTGAACAGAAGGTCCAAGAAAAAAACATTAACAAATGAGCTATCCTTGTATTTGTTTCAAGAACTGTCTATGTTTTCCCTTCCCATGGATAAGATAAGGCTAAGTTGAAAGACACATCTGGATGGAAGTAAGGTTTATGGCTATAGAACACAGACAAAACAGTCCCATCATCCAATAAAACACTGACAGGGAGAATATCAGTGCCCTCAATGATGCCCTTGTTAAAAGTTCCGAGTACAGTAGGTCCAAAATATTGCTGCTTTGTATGTCATCTGCTATGAATATATCCATCATCTACTAATTTATGAAAAAGATTTCTTTACTTTCCCATAAGGGATGGAATGACTCACTACTCAGCTCTCACTTTTCTTTCCCTATCTTGAACAGCTTTTTATTCAGGTTAGTTTACACTAAAAGAGCCTTCATTATTCATTTTATATCTTAATAATTTAGCAAGAACACTGTCTTACATAGCTTCACTGCAGGTTGCTGGCATGTATAACTTTCAATAAGGACTCACTAACCACACACTAATAACCCTCATATAAATAATTTAATATCCCCAGAGCACCAACACCCTGGTATTCTAACTCTAGAGAGAAAGCAAAAAGGATTTTCTTATACACAAGTGCTGGTTTTTCTGTAATCTTGGCACACCCTAGGATTAACTTCTTACTCACCCCACACTAAGCGTTTCTGAAGTCCTCCACAGATAGCCAAGGCACTTGTGATGCCCCACTGGGAAAGAAAAGTAGAAGGAAGAAGTGTCAGAGTGAGATTCTGAATAAGATTAATTAAAGAAGCTTATTTGTCTTTTACCTTCAATTCACTGTCCTTGAGCATTAATCCTTCCCTTTACTCCCACTATAGGGTTAGTCCAGAACTGGGAAATACACATATGCTGCAAGTCATGCTTCTAATGCCTATGATAGATATTGCCAATCTGTCAGAGTGCAGTTTTTTCCCAAACTATCATAGTTCAACTTTCCACCAGAGTAGGTACACAATTTGCACCATAATAAATTAGACAGCTATTTCCTTCATCATAACGACTATTCCACATGTAGCTATTTTCTCCAGTGGATTTCTTTTCATATTTGAATCTAAAACTAATGGACAACTTTAGGAAGTGGGGAATTATGTGTCAGTTGTTCTGAAGTGCAACTCATTTTTATGTCTCAATCTGGGGTGTCTTTGTTGCTCTTTTCAATTTTCAGGTAGTGTTTAATTGCATTCTTTGAGAGTTGTCTCTGAACCCCATTGCTGGATATTTCCAGTGCCAGTGCTAAAGTCATCATCTATTTTGTGTACACTATTGGTAAAAGACTACTATTAACTAATTTGCTGAAAGCGACATTCATCTTCTCTCTTAGACCACCTCTACTGACCTTAGTACCTCTATCTTCTTTAGCCTCAGACTTTCTAAGAAGTGAACTTATTATAGCAACATTGTTCTGTCTGCCGTTCTCTCTTACACTGATTAACCATGAGAATCTGGTATTTCTAAGATCTATATGTAACCCAAACTCCTAGCTCAACCTCACCTTTCCTAGAATGTCCAGTGCTACCTCTATCTGACATACACGATCTTTTCATCAGCACAAATGGTTGACATAGCTCAGCTAACAGAAAATGACTGTGGTTCAGATATACTTTACTGATGTTAAAGGGAAGAGGACAACAATGAGAGGAAGATGAACAAGCAGCAGCACTTTTTTGTGCTGTTGAAAAATCGTGCATCCATGAGCTGAAGGTGCTCTTATGTTTGAATCTGAGTAAGGGGTATCTCAGAGCTTATTTCTGAGTTTTTTCCAGTATTCTATAGTTTCTCTGATGATTAAAGAGATCCGTGAAGGCACTACTGCACAGCAAGCAATCATCTTGTTTTTTGCTGCTCTAAGAGCATGAAGTTCAATGCTACATAGTAACATTTAGTTTTTTTAATGTTAGTTATGGTATGTCCATTGATGGTCATCAACTATTTTTGTGTGAAGTAAATTTAGCAAATCAAATGGAATTTTGCAGAGTTAAAGGCTGCTGACATCTGTTTATTTATGGGAGAAAAGATACTTTTGAATGGGCTTACAAGAACATCTTTATTGGATGTTGATAGTAGCCAAGGAGCCGTTGGCCTGGAAAGGTGCTTCCTGTCATATGTTTTGAAGTTCCAGATTGCTGTCTCATCACACCTGTTCTGATAATTTTCAACGAAGAGTGAATGGAAAAGGGATCTTAAAGATCAAACTAATTTTTAGGACTATTTACCTTAAATTATTTTTGAACAAGATTTTTTTTTTCATATTTAAAGAAATCTTACATGCATAAATACATGCATATTTTTATATAAAAATATATAGGGAATCCTTGCTTTGCATTTTTTAATATCCATGAATTTATTAGCACAGTTTAGTGAAATAGATCAGCTTCTCCACAGTGTAGTTTAAATTTCAGTTACCAAAATAATAAAATGAATTACAAAATTCATTGCTACCTTTTCAGTCCACAAATCATTATGTGAATAACAGGAGTCCATCATGATAAGTGGATAGTCACATCATTTCTTTAAAGACCTGTCAATAATTATTTGCTGCATGATTTTTTTTTTTGTTATTCAGTTTACAGAGAGGCAGCAATATATGTTTCCTCCTTGCCTTCCAGTGATGTGAATCTACATACAATATTACAAAAATGGGTAATTGAAAGAGGATATTGTCCTCAAAAGATGGAAGTGCAACATAGAAATGAAAAGTAATACTGAAAGTGAAATTCATATAGAATATAAAGGATTTGGAAAAGAAGTACTGACTATGGAAATGTTCATACCACTACTATTCCAAAGTTTGTAAATAGAGACTTATGAACACAGCTGAGAAATAGTTGTGATGAGAAAGATGAAATATCCTAGAGGAATTAGCATTGGTAGAAAAGCTTCACAGTAAAAGAACTCTGGGAGATATCTCACAGTATTAAATACACAAAAAATAAAATTTTAAATATCCCAGCTTAGAATGTAACATGATAAGCTACCAAGTCAGATAAATGATGCTTGTTCTATACTGTAATTATGTAATGAGAAGGCATAGCGTGTGAAGTCGCTCAGTCGTGTTCGACTCTTTGTGACCCCATTGACTGTAGCCCACCAGGCTCCTTTGTCTATGGGATTCTCCAGGCAAGAATACTGGAGTGGGTTGCCATTTCCTTCTCCGGGGGATCTTCCCGACTCAGGGATCAAACCCAGGTCTCCCACATTGCAGGCAGACACTTTAACCTCTGAGCCACCAGGGAAGCCCATGAGAAGGCATACATTGTTCAAACTAACTTTAATAGTTTATATCTTCTCAAAAAGAAATGACACAGATTATTAATGTTTCTAATTTTAAAATTGCATTATACTAAATAAATATTAGTTTTATTATTCTTAAATTTTGCATACATTGATAACCAATGGTAAGAGAGTTTTTAACATTTGGAAACACCATATAACGATCACAGGACTTTTCAAATTTTTCTCATTGATTTTCGAGGTTTTTTTTTTTTTACATTTTCAGCTTGCATAGTCATTTTGTTGTCCTGCATTACCAGGTGAAATAACAAGGACTAGTGGTTTGGTTGCTAAGTCGTATCTGACTCATGTGACCATATAAACTATAGCCTGCCACGCTCCTCTGTCCATGGGATTCTGCAGACAAGAATAATGAAGTGGGTTACGATTTCCTTCTTTGGGGGAAATTTCCCAACCCAGGATCTCCTGCATTGCAGGCAAATTCTTTAACCACTCATCTATGAGGGAAGCCTGTAACAAGGACTACTCCTATTTTATACTATAAAGTATGTACTCATTTGGAGATAAGATCATTTAAATAGGTTTACTTAAAGGAAGTTCTAATTTTGAGCTGATGGTTAAGAATATACATTCATTCAAAAATAAACATCAAAATTTTGTGTTCTGAAGAGCAGTAACCATGTAACCTACCATGAATTATGAGATAGGAATTGTGAAAAAGTCTGTCTTATCGACTGGAGAACTGAGATCTGTAAACTCAGTCGGATAGAGAATAAGCTGGAATCCCAGTAATGAATCTATACTTTTATGGAAGTTTGTGGAGTAAAGGAGAGACTAATAAAATTATTCTGGAGCCCTCATTCTTCCCTTTGCTCGATATAATCTTAGAAAATAAAGCAGAAAGAATGTAGGAAACTTTTACTTCTCTCTCTCACACATACACACATGCATGCACACGTGCACATGCACACTTATGTGTTCTCTAAATTCATGCTTTATATGTTGAAAGAGTTTTATCTACCTAGACAGCTTAAAAATCAATTCATTGATTTTGTATTCTTATTTATTTAATGGAAATTAGGTTTGGATTTAGAAATATAGAGTCAGTAAGAAAGATGTTGTAAACATTTTTGGATGAATGAAATTGTGAAAAATTGCTGTAATCACACCCACAGTGAGTGAATTAAATTAATAACATCTCATCTTTTGTGAGGCTTCATCTATTTGTCCTCCCTTTACTACACTGTAAAAAATGAGACAAGGTCTGTCTTTGTTTTGTGAATCACATTATGTTGAATATTGTTGAAGGTTTAAAAAAATTTATGATGTACACCGAATAATTTTCTATGTGCATCCAAGGGAGTAATAAATATACCTTCCTTTTAAATTGAAAGCTGTGTTCAGTAACTCCCACAGTTCTATAATTTCCAACTTTATCTCTGAATTCAAATAAGAAGCAAAATCCTATAAGTGGACACAATGTGCAAAACAATAAATGACCTGCTAGAGAAGAATGTTTGTGATGAGGATTCTGTTTCTTTTGGTTTTAAGGTGAAGCAGCCTATGGTAATCATTCCCACTCATCCTTTCAGAATCACCTATCTGACTTATTCTCCAAAGTGAGTGGTGTGATGCTGTAACTTGTGGGGAAATCACTCTTTTGTAAAGATAGCCACCAACAGGTACTATCTTCATCTAGAAGATACATCTATCTTCATACATCTAGGCAGAGTATCTTCATGTAGAACTGGGGTACAATGAAAACACTGTAGTTACTAGTCATTCCAGCAGGATTTATGCTAATTTTCTCCTAGTTCATTGCAAGTCTGTGTATGGTGGGAAGTAGAAGGTATTGCTGCTGATTTAATTTCCGATCTTGGAGGCAGGCCATTGTCTGACTGAGTCTCTGTTTCCTCAGTAGTGAGATAAATGCTTGTATCTTACCTCTGAAGTGAACCATTCTCAGATCCTGAATTTCATTCAGGTCATGTACACTTAAATATATAGGTATGTGTGTATACACATACATGTACATATTTTTGAAGGATTTTTTTTTTGCTTAGTATCTTTTAGACACACTGTGTATCAGCTCATAGAGGCCTTTATTATTTTTATAACTGCACTGTGCTTAATGTATCTATGTGCCATAGTTGATTCAAGCAATCTCCCATTTTGAACATTTATAAAGATATCAAGATTTTATGAGTTAAAATAGTACTATAGTAAAATTATTCATTCCCTTTACCAAATACATATGAAGACCAAGAATGCAATAGGTACTCAATAAATGCTTGAGGGAAAAAAATCATTAAAAGATGATGATTAGTTTCTTTAACAAAAATTGATTAAAAATATACTTAATAATGACATCATTACTCAAGGCTTCAAGATAATGGCTCAGGTTACTTGGTTTTCTTTCTCAGTAAGCTTTGGTTACTCCAAAAACACTCACTCTAATAGTAAAATTTTTGTGTCAACTTGTCTGAACCGTGGGGTGCCCAAATATTTGATCAAACATTATTCTGTGTGTCTCAGTAAGGGTGTTTTTGGATGGGATCAACATTTGGATAGACAGGCTGCATAAAACATGTGTTCTCCCTTGGTGGACCTCATCTAAGCAAGTGAAGATCTGAAAAGTTTGAGTAAAAAGGAATTCCTCTTGCCTGACTGTTGAGCTGAGACATTGATCTTCTCCTGCACTTATACTGGAACTTACAGCTTTGGCTCTTCTGGTTCTCAGAGCTTTGGGTGTGGACTAGAACTGTATTCCTGAGTCTCCAGCTCTCATCTTGTCACATGCAGATATGGGGTTTCTCTGCCTCTGTAATTGTATGAGCTAACTGCTTACAATAAATCTCTTTCTCTCTCAGTTACCTATATATGAATATGCAATTATATATACATATAAATATAATGCATATGCAGTTGTATATAAATATACATGTTTTTATATATATATATTCCTATTGGTTATGAAGAACCCTGACTATTAATAGAGACTGTGTTTAAAACAACACCAAGCATAGCAATAATAAACCAAATTTTCTTCAAATTATTTTTGGTTTTGATGTTATTTCTTTCTTTAAAGCTTCATGCATGCATGCTCAGTTATCTCAGTCATGTTAACTCTTTGCCACTCTCTGGACTGCAGCCCACCAGACTTTGCTGTCCATGGGATTCTCCAGGCAAGAATACTGGAATAGGTTGCTGTACCTTCCTCCAGGAGAATCTTCCCAACTCAGGGATCAACCGTGTCTCCGGCTTCTCCTTCATTGCAGGCAGATTCTTTATCACTGAGCCTCCAGGTAAGCCCTTAAAACTTTATACGTATTTTAAAAATCTTTAAAAAATAGAAATAGATATACCAGGGATTAAATAATGTGTATTTCAATAAAATAACTGCCTAGTATCTCATTTGGGCTTTGCATACAAAAATCTTACGGAACTTTCATTTTCAACTTCCAAGACTATAACATTGTTATAACATATGTTCAGTTCAGTTCAGTTCAGTAGCTCAGTCGTGTCTGACTCTTTGCGACTCCATGAATTGCAGCACGCCAAACCTCCCTGTCCATCACCAACTCCCGGAGTTCACCCAAACTCATGTGCATCGAGTTGGTGATGTCATCGAGCCATCTCATCCTCTGTCGTCCCCTTCTCCTCCTGCCCCCAATCCCTCTCAGCATCAGAGTCTTTTTCAATGAGTCAACTCTTTGCATGAGGTAGCCAAAGTATAATATATGTTACTATAACATATATGTGCATATATACCATGTGTATATTTATATGTATTGGAACAGAAGCAGAAGCTATTAAGAAGAGGTGGCAAGAATACACAGAAAAACTGTACAAAAAAGATCTTCACGACCCAGATAATCACGATGGTGTGATCACTCACCAAGCTCCAGACATCCTGGAATGTGAAGTCAAGTGGACCTTAGAAAGCATCACGACGAACAAAGCTATTGGAGGTGATGGAATTCCAGCTGAGCTATTTCAAATCCTGAAAGATGATGCTGTGAAAATGCCACACTCAATATGCCAGCAAATTTGGAAAACTCAGCAGTGGCCACAGGACTGGAAAAGGTCAGTTTTCATTCCAATCCCAAAGAAAAGCAATGCCAAAGAATGCTCAAACTACCACACAATTGCACTCATCTCACATGCTAGTAAAGTAATGCTCAAAATTCTCCAAGCCAGGCTTCAGCAATACGTGATCCATGAACTTCCTGATGTTCAAGCTGGTTTTAGAAAAGGCAAAGGAACCAGAGATCAAATTGCCAACATCTGCTGGATCATCAAAAATGCAAGAGAGTTCCAGAAAAACATATATTTCTGCTTTATTGACTATGCCAAAGCCTTCGACTGTGTGGATCACAATAAACTGTGGAAAATTCTGAAAGAGATAGGAATACCAGACCACCTGACCTGCCTCTTGAGGAAATATGGAAGCCTGTGGACCGCAAGGATCTTGGAGCTCAGTATCTAATACGTGTGATGATTCTGAGTGATTGAAGTGGAGTGAAGGGAAGAGAGGTGGAATTAAGGAGGGTGGAGAACTAGGACCCAAGAGGTAGGAAGGCTATCCGTGTGGATGCTGACCTGCTGTCATGTCAGGTGATGAGTAGGGAGGAGGGCTGGCCACTTCCGAAACCCTTTTTTTAGGATGTTGTCGGTCATTCTATTCAAAAATGCTCTCATTTTAATGACTATTAAAGTTTTTAGTATTTTATCATGGTAGGAATATATTGGGCCTTATTTTTCTACTTTACCTTAAAGAACATTTGTAGCCAACTTGTTTTTCTAAGACTCCTACAATTTCATACAAATTTTAATTTAAATTTTTTTGGTAACTTTAATTCACTTAAATGCATACAAAATGTCAAAGGAGGATCAGTAACTAAAGTCACTAAGGAAGGTTCGGATGAGAGGACAGTACATCAAAAGAATTTATTGAGTGATACTTCCAGAACAATGGTCTGAAACAGTGATTGAAATAAGAGAAACTATTGACTGTACTCAGCAAGAAAATAGACTGGTCGTATTTTAGATACATTTTCAGTAATAAAGCTCTTGACACAAAAAATGGTTAATATTGGACCAGTGCACCAAACTAATGAAAACACCTTTAACCCGTGCATTTGATTAGTTGAGGCGTTTCTGTATCCTGGAACAGAATAACTTTTAGTAATTAGTTCAAAAGAAGTTTCGTTTTTTGGTTTGTTTTGCCTCTGAATTATAACCTTATTTGAAATTTTCTGGATGAGAAAGGATATTTTTACTCCAAATGACTCATTTTTAATTTAGTCAAAAAACCTAATGAGGCCAACACCATCCCATGACCATTGGTAATAAAAACTACTGATAGATGTAAACATGTGATTGATTGTTGAGCTGTTTTCTTTTGCCAGAATGAAATCAGCCCTTGAAATCAGATCCATGTGTGTTCCATTCACCCTGGAAAAAGCCAGGACAGTGAAAAATGTCCTTTGGCCCCAAAGAAGTTTTCAGCCTTCTGCTCTGCAATGATTTCCCAGCACTACCCACCTCTCACCTTTAAAAAGAGAGATGAAGGAAGAGATTAGAGGTGATCGTATTTGTCTAGGTTTTTGTTGGATTGGGGCCTATCTTCATCAATAATATAGCTCATATTTCCTCATCATTAAAGGAACTTGATCCAGATAACATGTGTTCATATTCAGTGGAGAGGATCATGAGGTCATTGAAAATGGACTGTCTTTGACTTTGCATTTGTATATGGATGCATCTGATCTTGGAATTAATTTTGATTTACAAATTTTAAATTTAAAAGCCCCTGGAGAGAGAAGCCACTCTGGAAACTAGCTGGCATTTTCCATCCCACCTTTTAATCAGAGTTCCACTAGACTCCTTTCCTAGGGAGGAGGAGACCATTTTCCCTTGTGCAAATGCAAAGAAGTGGTTACTGAGTTTTAAAGGACTTTAAATACATGCAAAATATATAGCACAAGAATAAGTGTTCCAAAAAAAAAAAAAGCTCGAATTAAGTACCTATATAACTTTGTGGTCAAGAGATTAAATGCTTACTCTCAATATTAAGTGTGCAAAAATAAAGTTCTGCTGTTCATATTGATGAAAGAAAGATGTGGACAGAGGACGATGCAGAGTGGATAATAACCCTTCAGGTAATCGGTGTGTTGGTCAGAGTTCCCCGGAGAACAGAACCCATAGGATGGGTATTTATTTTAAGGAATTGGCTCATGTGATTATGGAAGCTGGTAAATCCAACGTCTTCAGGATGGACTAGCAGGTTGGAAGCCCAGGGAAGTGCCAATGGTGCAGGTCGGGTGTGGAGGCCATCTGCTTTCAGAATTCTTGCCTGCTTGGTCTTTTGTTCTATTCAGACCTTCAGCTGATTGGACGAGGCCCACCTGCATTATAGAGGGCAATCTGCTTTACTCTAAGTTACTGATCTAAATGTTAATTCACCCCAAACACCCTCACAGAAACATCCAGAAGAGTGGTTGACCACATATCTGGCTACTGTGGCCCAGCCAAGCTGACTCAGAAAATTAACTTTCGCAGGTAGGACTAGATGGCATGGCACAAGGTACTGTTTGCACTTCTGGCACAACAGAGTGAATGCCGAGGCTGGGACATCTTCACCTGTTTCTTCTACTTAGAGCATTGATGACTTCCTTAGAATCAAAGTACATGAAAAATACCGGTAGCCTTAAATTCAGGAAAGTCAATTTAGAAGATATTTTAGGCCATCTGTTTTAGTCTGGTTGCTGGTGTTTGAAACATTTCTGCTAGGTTTGCATTTACAACACCAATGAGGACACACAGATTTATGGAAAATATGTATGATCTCATATACCTGGATTAATTAGTATTTTTTCAGGTTGTAGCTCACCACTAAGAATAAGCAATCTTCTTCTGTTATTTGCCCACCTGGGATTTAGTCAGAAACGCTGATGTGTTCTGTCTAATGATTTAGAAGGAGGAAAAGTTTTTGTTCTGAATGATAATTTCCTGTTTAATCGTTGCTGACCTTGAAGAGCCTGCCAGACTGTTCTCCAAGGTTTAAATTGGTCTCAGTGAAAGTAAAGGAAGATAAAGAAGCCTATAAAAATTACAAGGTTCTTATTCATTCTAGTTTTGCTGATAAAATTATCAGAATTGGTTTCTTCCTCATCTCTCCCTGAATTCTTTTCATTATCTTGTTATATTTTGGTATGTGTTTATCTCATTAAAAAAGATTATCAGCAGAAATTAACACAACATTATAAACCAACTATACTTCAATAAAAAAAGATTGTCACATATTAAAAATTTTTTAATGTATATTAGATTTAGTATAAAATGAACTTAGTTCACTCAAACATTGAGTTATTTCCCCCACTAAATCGTTTTAGACACAGGAAGCTAGGTCGTGTCTTTCCAGTATGATATTGGAAGAAAATGAGGGAGTATTGGCAAGTTATTGTGAAAAAGGCAATCCTTAATCGTAATTGAACGTAGAAGCTTTGTTTTCATGGTCTCATTCTACTAGGGCAAAGGTTTAAGGAAGAAACCCTATGACTACCACGCTACCTCTGAAAACACTTGGGGAGGAAATTGCTCACAACATGCGCTATTTGATAAAAAGTCACAAATTGCTCTTCATGCTTTCTGAATTTGTAGCATATCTGCGTCTTCAAACCGAATCTGCTATAGCAGCTGTAACCTGCATGCTTTTGAATGGATCTTAAAGTCAGGCTGTTTCTTCCTGCCATCTTCTTTGTCTTTCTTTTTGCTAATTTATGTCACTTGCCTTTAGCTGCATTGTGGTTTGGGGCAGTGGATGAGATAGCAATGCCATCACATGTGGCTGCTTAATGAAGCAACTGCTTGAACATTTTAAAGCCCATAATAGCTTCAGGTCAGGTTCAGAAGTTCACATACAGTTCCAGGCATTTGAAGACTGAATCAGATCTGCCAAAATAATGCCACATTTGTCCAGCCTGGACTTGGGCAGAAGCTGCTGGTTGCCTTTTATTCATCCAAGCCAATCATTGATAATGAAGCTTGAAGAAACGTGAAATACTTTTTTCTAAAGAAACGGACAACTCCACCAGTTGGCTGCCTTGTTTTATTTTTAGTATAATTACCAGGGGCAAGCTGTCTTGAAAAATTGGTACCTTATATTAGCTGAGAGTCTGTATCCTTGTGAGCTGACACAGGCGTGTTTTATTAGTTAAGACTATGCGGCTTGAGGTCAGTTGAGCATTATTCTTGCAAGACATTTTTTGTAGGCTGTAATGCGATTGATGATTCTGCAGTGTGGGATGCTGACAGAGAGACAGGCAGCTTCAGAAGAACCACTTTCCTGCTTTTACACTTGCAATATATCTGACTAATACATGTATCAACACACAGATTTCTGCTACATGGAAAGTTCTAGAACACCATGGTAGCTGAAATGCTTCACCCAAGAATGCAGTTGAAATTGTAAAATGTGGTTCATTCCAAAATCACCATACCCTCCATCTACCCCCACTAAGTAGCTTAGTTTGGGTTGTTTTTTTTTTTTTCTTGTTTTGGAGGTGACATGCTATTTCCCACCTCATTCATTTTTCAAAGGGCTCATAATACTGGTTCCAGTATCTCAAAGAAATGTTTTGCAGATGAGAGAGAAGGACTTATAAGTAGTCTAAAATGTTGTAAAAACTTAGACCCTTTAGTGGGGTCCCTCTCTACCTCCCCGTTCTTCCTGTTTTTCATAGTCAGCTGTTAAAAGACATCAGTGGTGAAAGAGGGAAATGAAGTATGGTGGCCTGAAGACCCACCCAGTGCCTGGCTCCTGTTTCGTGAATATTCAGAGAAGGCAACTGAATTTGAGTCCTGTGATCACTGCCCAGGTGTAGTCAGCCCAGGTCCTCGTGCTGAGTCAGAAGCATCATGTAATGTGTAGTTCTGACTAAACTATGGCTAGATTGTGTTATTATTGTTGTTGTTGTTTTTGTTGTTCAGTTGCTAAGTCATATCCGAACCTTTGGACAGCATGCCAGGCTTTCCTGTCCTTTGCTCTCTTCTGGAGTTTGCTCAGACTCATGTCTGCTGAGTTGGTGATGTCATCAACCATCTCATCCTCTGTCATCCCCTTCTCCTCCCACCTTCAATCTTTCCCAGCATCAGGGTCTTTTCCAGTGAGTCGGCTCTTTGCATCTAGTATAAAATGAACTTAGTTCACTCAAACATTGAGTTATTTCCCCCACTAAATTGTTTTAGACACGGGAAGCTAGGTCTTGTCTTTCCAGTATGATATTGGAAGAAAATGAAGGAGTATTGGCAAGTTACNGATTGGGGGCAGGAGGAGAAGGGGACGACAGAGGATGAGATGGCTGGATGGCATCACTGACTCAATGGACGTGAGTCTGAGTGAACTCTGGGAGTTGGTGATGGACAGGGAGGCCTGGCATGCTGCGATTCATGGGGTCGCAAAGAGTCAGATGCGACTGAGCCACTGAACTGAGCTGAACCTAATGGATAGAAAAGTGTATTTGTCTGGGTTTTCCTGAGAAATAAGACCAATAGAATGAATATAAATATATATATATATATTTATTTATGCAAATGTATATTTATGTAAACATATCTATAGGGAGATTTGCAGAAATTGGCTCACCAGATTATGGAAGACAAGAGGTCCCACAGTAGGTGTTCTGACAGCTGGAGAATGAGGAAACCAATGATGTAATTCAGTTCAAATCTAAAGGCCTGAGAACCAGAGGGCTACTGGTATAACGGGCCCACTGGTGCTAATTTCTTCCAGAAACAATCACATAGACAAACTCAGAAATAATGGGTATGTTTACCAGCTATCTGGGTATCTCTGTGCCCAGTGAAGCTGATGCATAAAATTAACTATCACAGATAGATGATTGAGATAGGTGATAGATAGCTATATTTTTTTCATGATCTACCTAAATACTATCAACACTACTCAGAAAAAGAGAAAAAATGTAGAAAAATATTTAAGACCAACTTTTAAAATCACTTGTTTATCTAGGTTTGTAAGTGTGAGTGTAAAGTGGATAGCACCTATCTTTAGAATCAAGAGAAGAGAAACCCATTGCTATCATTTTAAGGGTAAAAACCCCAGCATTTTTTGTCTGAAAGTATCAAGGAAGTAGAGAGGAAAATGATGAGCAGGGAAAACAATAAATTTACTTCATGCAGCCAAATGTTGGCAGACACAGGGAATTGCAAGGCAAGATTGACAAAAATATGATGGCAAGAAAAGAAAGATGTTAACTTAGAAATAAAGAAAGAAAATCAACCTCAGCTGGTGGCTTTGAAGGGTGAACAACCCATGAAAGGATCTCACACAGTTGTTTTTTAATTCCTGGCTCTATTTTCAGAGTAGCACACCAGTCCCTGTGCTTCAGACTATGCTCATCCAGGCAAAGTAGGAAAGATATGATTGAATGATTAGCCAATAAATGAGATTCATGCAAATTGCATCTTGGAAAATTCTCAAGTCAAAACAGTTATTTTGTGTGCTGGATGAATTTTGTCTAGCTAAATAATGCTGTTTGCCTACGTTTTGCTTCATCTACACATACACACATAAACATGACTAAGCCAAGGCAAAGTGGGCAAGTGAATTTCTGATGTTTCCCTTATTTTTGGTATTGACCTGCATTTTTTCATCTTTCTACCAAGCACTGATCTTTTTACTGTCTCTG
>SJYV01055166.1:297867-317505 GCA_006410875.1 Neotragus pygmaeus
GGGGGCATACACTCACAGAGTTGAATGTGCAGTCATGTATTCAACACTTCTGCTGGCCTGTCAAGGGATTCTGGTTACCCTGTTTGTTTAACCTATACACTGAGCAGCAGTTCATGAGAAATGCTGGGCTGGATGCATTATGAGCTGGAATCAAGATAGGCCAGAGGAGCATCAACAACCTCAGATCTGCAGATAATACCACTTTAATGGCAGAAAGCAAAGAGGAACTAAAAAGCCTCTTGATGAGGGTGAAGGAGGAGAGTGAATGAGCCGGGTTAAGACTAAATGTGAAAAAAACTAGGATCATGGCATCCAACCCAATACTGCATGGCAAATTAAAGGGGAAATGGTGGAAATAGCATCAGATTTCCTCTTCTTAGGTTCTGAAATCACTGTGGATGGTGACTGCAGCCGTGAAATCAGAAGATGATTGCTTCTTGGCAGGAAAGTGATGACAAACCTACACATTGTGTTGAAAAGCAGAGATATTACTCTGCCAACAAAGGTCTGTATAGACACGGCTATAGTATTCCCAGTGGTCACATATAGTTTTGAAAGCTGAACCGTAAAGAAGGCAGAATATCAAAGAGTTGATGCCTTCAAACTCTGGGGCTGGAGAATACTCTTGAAAGTCCCCTAGACAGCAAGGAGATCAAACCAGTCAATCTTAAGGGAAATAAACTCTGAATATTCACTGGAAGGACTGATGCTGAAGCTGAAGCTCCAGTATTTTGATCATCATGCAAACAGACAATTCATTGGAAAAGTCTCTGATGCTGGGAAAGATTGAGGGCAGAAGGAGAAGAGGGAGTCAGAGGATGAGACGGCTGGATGGCATAACCAATGCAAAGACATGAACTTGGGCAAACTCCAGGAGATGGTGAGGGACAGGGAGGCCTGGAGTGCTGTAGTCACAAAGAGTCAGACACAGTTGAATGAGTGAACAACAACAAGGAATTCTGGTAGAAGAAGAACTCTAAGTGATATTAGAAAAACATATATTGTTTCAAATTTAAAAATTGTGCCAAAACTACAGGATTACATGCAGATGTAATTCTGGCTGTCTATGCAGATGTCTACACAGACATCTTGGATGTCTGTGCCTTGGATACCTGGGCAAAATGCCACTTCTCCCAGCACTACAGCTGCCCATGAACCTTCAGGAAGTGATTCAATGTAAAGATAAAGATGAACCAGCATAACTCTTACAAAACATAAGACTTAAGATCATCTGAAAGTTATATAGTGTCTCTAGCATCTCTTGAGAAACTTCAGAATTTAAATAGCCCAGCAAATATTGACTCTTTCAGCTATATAATCTGGAAAAATGGCTTTTTGTGTCCAGTAAACAAATCAGTTTTTGATAAATTAAGAAGGGATATATATTGAAAATGTAAATTTGAAGGTTTACCCAACACTGATGAATATGACTATCTCTAGGGGAAAAGACAACTTTCCTATGTGTGTCTATGTTCCTATGTTTTCCTTATTAGGTAAATAGAATTTTCTGGATTTGTTGCTGTAACTTCTCCCCAAGCAACAATTTGTGTGGCTTCCTGTACCAAAATCAAATGAAGAAGAGTGTGGAAATGTTTTCCAAAATTGCTGATGGGGAAGAAAAAATATAAAGGATTTGCAACAGATTTATTTATTTTTGCTGGTTAGAGGACTGTTGAATGTGATGAGAGGAAGTATATCCCTAACCAACTGTTTTTCCAGTTTTGAATGTAAATAAGAGTACAAGAATTGACATATACATTTTATTCTGAGCATTTTAATAAGCCCCAGAGGAAAAACAAAAGCCCAAGTAACTATAATATGTAATTCTGATTCAAAAATAAATAACTGAGCTCAGTTTCCTTTAGGATTGTTAATCACTTTGTTAAAATATATTTGGAAATGAGTTGTCCTCCTGTGTATGCCATTTTCATGTGACATGGATGAATACTAATACATAATATATTCAAATATTTCCATATACACAAAGAACCCATATGAGCTTTTTAAATTAACAGAACTTCCAATTTTTTATTTTATGTAGTATATTTAATGATATTGCCAGCTAAAACCAATCTCAGAAGAGTAAGGAGTTAGGACTCAATTTAGGTGGCTCTTTCATCACTTTTACCACTAATTAATCTCACTTATCCCTGAAAAAAACTATTTTTCTTTTTAATTAGTAAAAATTTAATGATAAGTATACTTCAGAGAGAGGCTTCCCAAGTGGCTCATTGGTAAAGAAAGAATCCATCTGCCTGACAGAAGACACAAGAGATGCAGGTTTGATCCCCAGAGGGGAGGAAATGACAACCCACTCCAATATTCTTGCCTGGAGAATTCCATGGACAGAGGAGCCTAGTGGGCTACAGTCCATAAGGTCACAAAGAGTCGGACACGACTGAGTGAACACACATACATGTACTCCAGGAAATGTTTATGTGGGATGTGTGAGCACATGTGTTTGTAAACATATATGTAGTGTGAAAAGTAGGGTGGAAAAATATAGGGATTTTGGCTACTCTGAATAGTAGCATATGTGCTGATAATCCCCTTGCCAATACTATTTCTGAAAACACACACACACACATACATGCAGATCCCTAACATCAAAAACAAGCTCTCTTTTTCTGTGATTATCAAGAAAATTGAATTCAAGATAAAATTTTTTAATTAAACCACAAAAATCAAGCCTTCTTCAACCCTAAGATAGGCAATGTGATCAGTAAAACTACAGGTAAGTATCTAATTAATCTAGGCTTAGTCCTAGTTCTTTAATCCTCTGAGATTGGTTGCAGCTCAGAATATCACTATTTGGAGATAAGGTATTTTTTCTTAATTTCTATTGTGAAATAAATTTTGTATACACTAAACCTTTTTTTCTCCAGCGTGCTTGCTAAGTCACTTCAGTCATGTCTGAATCTGTGCAACCCCATGGACTGTAGTCCTCCAGAATGCTCTGTCCATGGGGTTCTCCAGGCAAGAATACTGGAGTGAGTTGCCATGTCCTCCTCTAGGGGATCTTCCTGACCCAGGGATTGAACCCACGTCTCTTATGTTTCCTGCACTGGCAGTCAGGTTCTTTACCACTAGCGCCACCTGGGAAACAACCTAGCATACTTTCTCTCACAGACAATAATCTCTTTTAACTAGTCTTGTTTTCCATTTAGTTTGCCTACTAGGCAAACATGGAAATGAATCTGATACCTAATATCAGGTACTAGGTTGAATACCTACATGCTGACTTTCATGATTGATCTTATCTTTTATACTAACCATATTTTAATACTCCAACAATATTCCTAAATCACTCTAATTTTATTTTGGAATGTTGTAATTATAATAACACAATCCAGGGTATGTGTCTCATTTCTTTATCCTAAAGACATTGAATCTCAAAACATACATTTGTACTTTAATATGAATCAACTGAAAAAGCTGCATTGATTTATGACATTTTGCATTTCTCCTGTGAGATACAGAAACTTTTATTTTTCCCTCCAGTACAATGGATCCTACAATCCTCTCAGGTTTAAAAACAGCTCATATACTTTAAAAAGCAAACAAATAGTGTATATTTCTTTATTAGAAATTTTCAGAAAAGTCCCTGAGTCTTCATTCAAGCAATTGGATATAGGGATTGTTATGTTTACAATAAAAATAGCAGCTATTATTTACTGAACACTTACTTTGCATCAGACACAAGGCTAATTTATTTCTATCGATTATCTTATTTAACCCTCATAATAATCTTGTATATTGAGTATTCTGAGAGATGGTTACAGTATAGTGACTAGAGTTAATAATGTACTGTGCTGTCCTTAGTCACTCAGTTGTGTCTGACTCTTCGCAACCCCATGGACTGGAGCCCGCCAGGCTCCTCTGTCCATGGTGATTCTCCAGGCAAGAATACTGGAGTAGGTTGCCATGCCTACTCCACTGCCATGCCATCGCCTCCAGAGGATCTTCCCAACCCAGGGGTCAAATCCAGGTCTCCTTCATAGCAGATGGGTTCTTACCACTGAGCAACCAGGGAAGCCGATTGAGTATTCTTTAAACTGAAAGATTGAGTATTTTACATTTAGTTTAAAGATAAGAAAACTAAGGACTCTGTGCACGTTCACAAAATTAATAAATGACAGAGTTTATATTTGAATTTGTATTTGTTAGAAATAATTCTATTCATGGATATTATAAAATCCCCAAGTAATAAAGTTATAAATAAGTTATAGTTTTCTCTTTTTTGAAAGTCTAGTATCATGTGGTTCAGAAGTAGGATGGAAGATGTACTCAAATCCTCCTCAAGCTCAAAGCTTCATTAGTCTTCACTTTCCTATCATTTTTATGTGTAGTCATGTTCTCATGGTCCAGGTGGCATTATGTTCCAGGGAGCAGGACTAAAGACAAGAATATATTGAGGGTAATGGGTATACTCCAAATACCTTTCAAGGAGAGTTCCAAAAAGCCACCTAGTGACATACTTATAACCAATGGCTGTAATTGGCTAGATAACTACACTACTGACTGAGCAGATTCTTGCTAGTAGACTTGGACCTCTTGCCAACAGCCTGAGAGACAACCTTTGTCAAAATTGCATTCTCTAGGAATGCTACTTCACTGGACTTCCCACTCTGGACATCAGAATCTTAACTAAAGGAGACTATATGTTTCTATAATAATATTTGGAGTGGTTCCTTACTCAGCCTTTTAGGAAGACAGCAGAAGAGCCACTTGAGAGAGAATGCTAGTTGCCCAGTGGTGCTCAGTAAGTGCCTACCAAATGAATGTCTGAATGCATTCATGAAGTGAGAATGGTAAGAATTTATTTGAGTCAAATGAAACAATAAACTAAAAAGAAGGAGATGTAACATTCAAATATAAACTGCCAGTTTATCCACACTAAGTAGGGAATGAAAGCCCCTTCATATATGCATTTGTCTGTTCATCCATTCATCAGTTTATATTTTTAGTACCTATTATGAATCTTTTCTAGATGCTGACTATCAAAGGACAATAATCAAAAAGAAAGAAAGAAATAAACAAAACAAGACAAAACAATCAAGACCCTTACGTAGCTTATATTCTATCAGGGGAGACAGGTAACAAATGCAAACAAGAAATAATGCATAGTATACTAGATGATAATTATAAGGGCTATGCAAACAAATAATGCAGGAAGAGAGATAATGATAGTTAAGGGAATATTATTGAGTGGATTCTGAATGTAAAATGGACTCCAGGCAAGCAAAACTAAAAAGGCACAACACTTCCTATGGAAAACTATGCATATTTCTTCTGGATTCAGCAATCTGAGAATGGAATAACAGAAGGGAAGGCAGTGAACTTGAAATATATAAGGCTTCCTGTGTAACTGGTTTATGTCAGTTTCACATAAGCATTTGGATTTTAAGAAAGCCTTCCTCAGAGATCAGTACAAAGAAACAGGAAAACAACAGAATGGGAAAGACTGGAGATCTCTTCAAAAAACTAAAAATACCAAGGGAACATTTCATGCAAAGATGGGCACAAAAAGGACAGAAATGGTATGGACATAACAGAAGCAGAAGATATTAAGAAGAGGTGGCAAGAATACACAGAAGAACTGTACAAAACAGATCTTCATGACCCAGATAATCATGGTGGTATGATCACTCACCTAGAGCCAGACATCCTGGAATACAAAGTCAAGTAGGCCATAGGAAATATCACTATGAACAAAGCTAGTGGAGGTGATGAAATTCCAGCTAAGCTATTTCAAATCCTGAAAGATGATGCTGTGAAAGTGCTGCACTCAATATGCCAGCAAATTTGGAAAACAGCAGTGGCCATAGGACTGGAAAAGGTCAGTTTTCATTCCAATCCCAAAGAAAGGCAATGCTAAAGAATGCTCAAATTACCAGACAATTGCACACATGTCACATGCTAGCAAAGTAATGCTCAAAATTCTCCAAGCCAGGCCTCAACAGTACGTGAACTGTGAAATTCTAGATGCTCAAGCTGGAATTAGAAGAGGCAGAGGAGCCAGAGATCAAATTGCCAACATCCTTTGGATCATTGAAAAAGCAAGAGAGTTACAGAAAAACATCAACTTCTGCTTTACTGAGTATGCCAAAGCCTTTGACTGGGTGGNCTAGATGCTCAAGCTGGAATTAGAAGAGGCAGAGGAGCCAGAGATCAAATTGCCAACATCCTTTGGATCATTGAAAAAGCAAGAGAGTTACAGAAAAACATCAACTTCTGCTTTACTGAGTATGCCAAAGCCTTTGACTGGGTGGATCACAACAAACTGTGGAAAATTCAGAAAGAGATGGGAATACCAGACCACCTGACCTGCCTCCTGAGAAATCTGTTTGCAGATCAGGAAGCAACAGTTAGAACTAGACGTGGAACAACAGACTGGTTCCAAATAGGAAAAGGAGTACGTCAAGGCTGTATATTGTCACCCTGCTTATTTAACTTCTATGCAGAATACATCATGAGAAATGCTGGGCTGGATCAAACACAGGTTGGAATCAAGATTCCTGGGAGAAATAACAACCTCAGATATGCAGATGACACCATTCTTGTGGCAGAAACTTTCATTATTCTATGGTCTAGAAGGTATGCCAAGTGTTTTTGTTTACAAAATTTTTCTGACCATCACGCCTACCCACATGTGCTAAATACTACTTTCCCCACTTTGTAGAAAATGGTACATGGTATGGCAAGTATAAGGAAGATTCATATTCTGTTTCTAGAACTTTTTAGCTGTGAAATTTCTGCTTCATCACTTACTCTGCCTAAGCTTAATTTTTTCTCACCTATATCTCTTGTCTGGGTAATTGTCTCCATGTAAAATTTGAGACAAACGACTTACACATAGTATGCTACTGCTGCTACTGCTAAGTCACTTCAGTCGTGTCCAACTCTGTACGACCCCATAGATGGCAGCCCACCAGGCTCCCCATCCCTGGGATTCTCCAGGCAAGAACACTGGAGTGGGTTGCCATTTTCTTCTCCATACACATAGTATGTGTACTGTATATCAACATTGTCATTTTTATTCTATAATGTTATACTTGCAGTAACTGTCCTACATTTCTTCTTATCCTGTTTATTTTCTAACTTAGTTGGTGTTATTAATAGTTTCTTGACTAAGAGAGTTCTTAGTGTCATCTTTTTTTTTCCTTGTGTGTTTTGCTCCTCCATTTGCAGAACTCATTTGTTATCATATCTTCAAACATACTTTTTCAGAGAAGCATTTTCCTCCCTCCTTCTTACTTCTCACCTTGATTTAACCAGGTGTAAAGTGATATACTGGAGAAGGACATGACAACCCACTCCAGTATTCTTTCCCGGAAAATCCCATGGCCAGAGGAGCCTGGCGGTCTACAGTCCAGGGGGTCACAAGAGTTGGATGTAACTTAGTGACTATACCACGAAGTGATAAAAGTGGGTACTTTTCTTCTCTCTTTGGTTTATTAAATACTTCAAATCTTTGACACTGCCTTATAGCAAGCAAAATAAACAAAGACAAGGAAAAAACTGCTAAGGCTGGTCTCCAAACCTGCCTGCTCTTAATGATGTGGCTTTCTTTGAAGTGAAAACTTTTGTTCATCTGGGTTTATTGTCCCTCAGTCTTATTGGCCCCTTTAAAATGAAGATTTGCTAGTTTCTCTCTCTTGTACTTGTCTCTGCCTGGGTGTTGTTGCAATGCCCACTCCACCCACCAGTCATGTGACTTCAGAATGATGGGGGGATGTCTGGACCTGCACATTTGCACTGAACCAACTCAGACGGTATATGGACTTTACCCCTTCCCTATGTTCCTTTTCTCTGAGGAGAGCCCATGTTTTCAGTCAGCCAGATAAAAGATCTTGGCATCACTTGGGATGCAGCCTCCTGTATGATGGTCTAATTTGTTTCTGTCACTACATCACACTGCTGAGTTTTCTTCCCTGACTTCTACTCAGTTCTACTGTTGGCACAGCCATCGCAGAGTGAGGTCCCCACAGAGGCCTTTGCTCTAGTCTCCATCTTGTGTTAGCCTCTGCACATCCAGTTTCCTTAAGCCCTGCTTTAAAAACATCACTTCTCATCTCAAAAGCTTTTAACAGCATTCAGTTTTCAACCATGTATATTTCAATCCCTGCCTGACTTTCAAGGTTTTGTTCAAGTTGTTTCTCCCTATACAGCATTAATTTTCAAGATCACTCAACATCTTTCTTCTACTTTTGTCTATTCCATTTTTTTTTATTTTAATTTTATTTTACTTTACAATACTGGATTGGTTTTGCCATACATTGACATGAGTCTGCCACGGGTGTATACTATTTTATGCTGTTTCATAAACTCATATTACTTCTGAATCTATTTAAATTCTCTTTTCATCTTAAATGTTCTCTGTCTCCCCAGTTTGAGCCAACTTTCAAGTCTCAATCTAAAACTCACTCTTCCCTAGGTGAGAGACAGTCTCCTGTTTCTCAGTTTTATTTATCTCCATCCACTCTGAACTAGTATTTACTATCGGTAAAAATGCTTTAGCATCTAAATACTGGCATCTGAATACACTCCAAATGTAAACGTTTAAAGTTGCTGATCTTTTAATTTCAAATGCATTTTAACAACCCTACATACTTAATTTTCTTCTCCTCATGATCGTTGTTTTTGATATCATATTTTACATCTGATTGTCTTATGTATCCCTTAACCATTTATCATAGATATATATGATTTTACTACTATTATCTTTAACCTCCCTACCAGCTTTATAACTGAATGCTTTACTACCTTTACTGTATATTTGCTTTTACCAATGAGATTATTTTTCCTTTCATAATTTTCACCTTTTGAGTTTTGGCCTTCTATTTTTCTCTTAGAAAATTTCCTTTAATATTTCTTGTAAAGCTAGGTTGATGATGCTGAACTCTGAGCTTTTGCTTCTCTATAAAATTTTGACCTTGCTCTCAAATCTGAATAAAAGCCCTCCCAGGTAGAGTATTCTTGGTTGCTGGTTTTCCCTTTTATCACTTTCATTGTACCATGGCCCTTCTGGCCTGCAGAGTTTCTGCTGAAAAGTCAGCTGGCAGCCTTATGGCAGTTACCTTTATGAAACTTGTGCTTTCCCTTGATGTTTTTTTAATATTCTTTATCTGTAATTTTTGCCATTTTAATCATAATGTGTCTTGATATGGGCCTATTTGATTTCATCTTGTTTGGTGCTTCCTAAACTTGGATGTCCTTTCCTAGGTTAGGGAAGTTTTCAGCTATTTCTTCAAATGAGTTCCCTCTGTCTTTCTCTCTCTTCTCCTTCTGAGACACTTATAATGCAAATGCGTGTAAGTTTGATGCTCTCTCTGAGGTTTTCAAAAGTATCCACATTTTTTCAAATTCTTTTTTTCTTTCTTTCTTTCTTTCTTTTGGTTCAGCTTGGGTGATTTCTACCACTCTGCTTTTCAGTTAACTGCTCAGTTCCCGTATATTATCTAGTCTATCACTGATTCCTTTTTAGTGCATTTTTTTATTTCAGTATTATATTCTTCAGTTCTGTTTGTTTCTCTTTAGGTTTTTGAACTTTTTGTTAAACTTCTCACTGTGTGCATCCATTCTCATCTTGAATTCAGAAAGCGTCTTTATGTTCATTATCTTGAACTCTTTATCAGGTCAATTGCTTATCTCCCCTTAGCTTAGTTATTTTTGTGAGGTTTTGTGTTGTTCTTTCATTTGGAACATTATTCTGTCTCCATATTTTGCCTAATCTCTGTGTTTATTTGTATGAATTAGGTAGGTTGGCTAAGTTTTCCAATCTTGGAGTAGTGGTCTTATGTTGGAGACATTCCATGGTGCCCCAACAACACATGTCCCTCTGTTCACCAGAGCTATGTGCTCTAAGGCTGCCCTCTATGTGGGCTGTTTGGGCCCTTCTATTGTGGCTGGGCTGACCACCACGGACTTGCTGGTAGGCAAGGCTGTCCCTGGTCCTGTTGCACAGAGCCTCTAATGAGTGGGGCCTTGTCCTTGTATGACTGGCTCTGTGGCCCAGGGGATCCTATTTCGGCACCAACTTGCTTGTAGGATGAGCCAGGATCCACGGTTTGTGGCTAGGGGTCTCAGAGCTGGTGCCAACTGGCTGTGGGTGATGTTGTGTCCCTGTAGGGCTGACTACTTGTCCCAGGAGGTCACAGGACTGGTGCCAATCCACTGATGGGTGGGTAAGCTCCTGGAACTAATACAGTAGAAGGAGGGACACAAAATGGTGTTTTCCAGCACCAGTGTCCTTATGGTAGAAAAAAACTACCCAAATTGGCTGCCACCAGCAACTGTGTCCCCAGGGGGAGTCCTAGTTGTCTCCTGTCTCTCGAGGAGCCTCTCTAAGATCATCAAGTGAGTCAGACCCAGGCTCCTTTCCAATTACTCCCTCTGTGCTGGGTCTCAGAATGTGTGAAATCTTGCACATATCCATTAAGAACAGGTACTCTCCTTCTTGCAGCACACTGGCTGTCTCAAACACAAGCCCTGTTGCCTTTCAAAGCCAGATATTCTGGGGACTCTTCTTTCTGGTGCAGGATCCCTGGGCATGGAAGCCCGGTGTGGGGCCTCAGATTCTAACACTTGAGGGAGAACTTTCACAATTGCAATTTTACTTTTATATGTGGGTCAGTTCTCCAGAGATTCAGGTCTGGACTGTACCAAGAGTTTGCCCTCATACCCATCTCATTGTTATTCCGTTGATATATCTTCAGTTGTGGAATATCTTTTCTGCTAGTCTTCACATCATTTATGTTGATAGTTGTTCTGTAATTATCATGTATTATAACTTTTATAATAATTTTAATTATATAATTTTTGTGTGTCTGTTGGAGTTGGTGAGCTCAGAGCATTCTTACTCCATCAGTATAGCCACTTCCCACAGCTACGCTACTTTCTATATAACTTACTGAATAACTAATAGATAAATTCACACTTCAAAAAAATTACAGGTTGCATCTAAAAAGGTGCCAATTATAAGTGCCTGGTGGATAGTTTTGCTGATTAACATATGTAGCACACACAATTTTTCATCACGGAATCAAACACACATAAATAAGTCTAATTTTAAATCATAAATAAATTTGATATTTTAAAACATATTATCTTTGATTTAATAGATTAGATAGCTTGTCTCTCTTTAAATTTATTTATTTTTTACTGAAGGATAATTGCTTTACAGAATTTTGCTATTTTCTGTCAAAACTCAAAATGAATCAGCCATCAATTCAGTTCAGTTCAGTCACTCAGTCGTGTCTTATTCTTTGTGGCCCCATGAATTGCAGCACGCCAGGCCTCCCTGTCCATCACCAACTCCTGGAGTTAGCTCAGACTCACGTCCATCGAATCGGTGATGACATCCAGCCATCTCATCCTCTATTGTTCTCTTTTCCTCCTGCCCCCAATTCCTCCCAGCTTCAGAGTCTTTCCCAATGAGTCAACTCTTCTCATGAGGTGGCAAAAGTACTGGAGTTTCAGCTTTAGCATCATTCCTTCCAAAGAACACCCAGGGCTGATCTTTAGAATCGACTGGTTGGATCTCCTTGCAGTCCAAGGAACTCTCAAGAGTCTTCTCCATCACTACACTTCAAAAGCATCAATTCTTTGGCACTCAGCTTTCTTCACAGTCTAACTCTCACACCCATACATGACCAGTGGAAAAATCATAGCCTTAACTAGACGGACCTTTGTTGGCAAAGGAATGTCTCTGCTTTTGAATATGCTATCTAGGCTGGTCATAACTTTCCTTTCAAGGAGTAAGCATCTTTTAATTTCATGGCTGCAGTCACCATCTGCAGTGATTTGGAGCCCAAAAANTTTTTTTTTTTTTTAACCAGATATCTGGGGAAATTGGTGAAAAGTAATTTGTCTGGACCTGAAATGTCAGAACGTCTTTGGATGGCAGGGAAATGATCATCTTCAAAGCTCTAGGAAGAACATCGTAGCTGGCATCACACAGTGCTGGGTGTTATTCAGTCGCTCAGTCATGTCCAACTCTTTGTGACCCCATGGACTGCAGCACACCAGGCCTCCCTGTCCCTCATCCACTCCTGGAGCTTGCTCAAACTAATGTCCATTGAGTCGATGATGCCATCCAACCATCTCACCCTCTGTCGTCCCCTTCTCCTCCCGCCTTCAGTCTTTCCCAGCATCAGGGTCTTTTCCATTGAGTCAGTTCTTCGCATCGGGGGNAACTTATACAAGTCCAGTGTACCATATATTGCCATTTTCTGTTCTTGCCCTGGTAAAGGTTGGGAAGCACCATGATCTGCACCACTTCTCTTGGTCCTTTGTGGTAGCCCCTTCTCTTTGTTATCAAGGGGAAAAAATCCTTTCCTTCCCATCCATCCAGTTATTTAGCTTTTTCTGATAGCTTATTAGAATACCCCGAATTCTAGGAAAGTTGAGCATATAATGGGTGTTGGCCAGAGGAAGCCATTGCCTTGCCTTGGGTGGTATCTGGGGTTAAGACTGGTGAGACCTGGTGCTGAAAGTCCCCCTCCACCGCCCCCCCCCCCCAGGCATCCAACACCCATGAAAGACTGTAACTGGATCATGGGCTGCCCTGGCATACTGTTTGCTCAAGGGTTTCCTTCCTATTTGGAACATAAGCTTTACCTCATCCAGGAAGACATTCTCATTGGTTCTGCAGCCCTGACAAGTTTTTTTCTCCTGCTCTGCTTGGCCTGAGGCAAACAGTGATAACAGGGAAAATGAGCCTGTCACAGTTGATCATTCAACTCTGAGCCTCCTTATAATGCAATACACTACCAAAATTAACGTGAACTGATAGCTCCTTGGCTTATTGGTTCCCCTTGGACGAGCATCACCTGAGCCCTCCTCTCCTAGGAAGACCCTCCCACCTCTGGAGCCTGACCCCTTTCTTCCTGTCTCAACCCCATCCTCCTCTCCCTCTCACCTTCCCCACTTCTCTAAATGGAGCTCATTCCTTTCCACTTTTTTTTCCCCTAATTTTAATTTTTATGTATTTATTTGGCTGCACCTGGTCTTAGCTGCTGGCATGCAAACTCTTAGTTGTGGAACACGGGATCTAGTTCCCTGACCAAGGACCCAAGGGTGGGGGTCGGGGGGTGCTGTTTTGGAAGCACAGAGTCTTAGCCAGTGGACCACCAGGGAAGTCCACATACCTAATTTACAGTAGTTAGCAAAGTATACATAAATCAAATATGGCACTCTGTAAACAATCATGAAACATAGGTGATGAGTATGTGCTTGTTTATTGCTCTCCTTTGTATATTTGAAAAATTTCATAATAAAAACATTTTTTAAAAGCATAGGTAGATAATTTTCTTTTTAAAAGACTTTTAGAGACAGTTTAGGTTTACAGCCAAATTAAGAGGAAGGTACAGAGGTTTGTCATATACCCCTTACCCCGACACATGCATAGCCTCCCCCCACTGCCAACATTACCCATCAGAGTGGTACATTTGTCACCATTGATAAACTTACATTGACACATTATAATCACCCAAAGTCAGTAGTTTACATTAGGGTTCACTCTTTGTGTTGTACAATATATTTATCCATTGTTGTATAATCATACAGCGTATTTTTGCTACCCTAAAAATTCTCTGTGATCCACCTATTCATCCCGTCCACATCCCTTATCCCTGGAAACCGCTGATCTTTTTAGTGTCTTCAGAGTTTTGTCTTTTCCAGAATGTCATATGATTGCAGTCATACAGTTTATGGCTTTTCTTTTTTAGACTGGCTTCTTTCACTTCCCTGCATTTAAAATTTCCTCCATGTTTTTTCATGGCATGATAGCTCATTGTTTCCTAACACTGAATAGTATTCCATTGTCTGAATATACTGCAGTTTTTTTTATTCCCTTATGAAGGTCATCTTGGTTGCTTCCAAATTTGGGGCAATTGTGAATGAAGCTGCTATTAACATCCATGTGTGGACATAAGTTTTCAGTTCATTTGGGTAAATACCTAGAAGTGATTGCTGAATCAATGGTAAGAGCATGTTTAGTTTTGTAAGAAATTGTTTAACTAGCTTCTGAAGAGGCTGTTTCATTTTGCATTCCCATCAGCAATGAATGGTGTTGCTTATCCTTGTCAGTTTTCTAGATTTTTAGCTATCCTAAAGGCAATGCAAAAGAATGCTCAGACTACCGCACAATTGCACTCATCTCACATGCTAGTAAAGTAATGCTCAAAATTCTCCAAGCCAGGCTTCAGCAATATGTGAACCGTGAACTCCCTGATGTTCAAGCTGGTTTTAGAAAAGGCAGAGGAACCAGAGATCAAATTGCCAGCATCCGCTGGATCATGGAAAAAGCAAGAGTGTTCCAGAAAAACATCTATTTCTGCTTTATTGACTATGCCAAAGCCTTTGACTGTGTGGATCACAAGAAACTGTGGACAATTCTGAAAGAGATGGGAATACCAGACCACCTGACCTGCCTCTTGAGAAATCTGTATGCAGGTCAGGAAGCAACAGTTAGAACTGGACATGGAACAACAGACTGGTTCCAANCCACTTGCCTTCACATTCCAGGATGTCTGGCTCTAGGTGAGTGATCACACCATCGTGATTATCTTGGTCGTGATGATCTTTTTTGTACAGTTCTTCTGTGTTTTCTTGCCATAGGTATACATTGCCATAGGTATACACAGGTATCACCTGTCTTTTGAAACTCCCTCTACCTCCTTCCCCATCCCACCCCTCTAGGTTGATAGACAGCCCCTGTTTGAGTTTCCTGAGCCATACAGCAAATTCCAGTTGGCTATCTATTTTACATAGGGTAATGTTAGTTTCCATGTTACTCTTTCCATACATCTCACCCTCTCTTCCCCTCTCCCAATGTCCATACATCTATTCTCTATGTCTATTTCTCCATTGCTGCCCTGTAAATAAGTTCTTAAGTACCATTTTTCTAGATTCTTTATATATGTGTTAGAATATGGTATTTATCTTTCTCTAACTCACTTCACTCTATATAATAGGTTCTAGGTTCATCTACCTCATTAGAACTGATTCAAATGTGTTCCTTTTTATGGCTGAGTAATATTCCATTGTGTATATATACCACTACTTCTTTATCCATTCATCTGTCAATGGACATCTAGGTTGCTTCCATGTTCTGGATATTGTAAACAGTGCTGCAATGAACAATGGGATACATGTGTCTGTTTCAATTTTGGTTTCCTCAGGGTATATACCTTGGAGTGGGTTTGCTGGGTTATATGGTAGTTTAATTTCTAGTTTTTAAAGAAATCTCCATACGTCTTCCATAGTGGCTGTGTCAATTTACATTCCCACCAAAAGTGCAAGAGTGTTCTCTCTTCTCCACATCCTTTTCAGCATTTATTGTTTGTAGACTTTTTGATGATGGCCATTCTGACTGGTGTGAGGTGACATCTCATTGTGGTTTTGATTTGCATTTCTCTAATAATGAGCGATGTTAAGCATCTTTTCATGTGTTTGTCAACCATCTGTATGTCTTCTTTGGAGAAATGTCTGTTTAGGTCTTTTCCCCACTTTNTATTTCTTCTAGGTCCTTGTTAAACCTTTCTTGCATCTTCTCAGGCTATTTATCAGTGATTCCACTTTGATTTCAAGATTTTGAATCATTATTTGAAATTATCAGGTAGATTCCCTGATAAATCCTCTTCCTCTTTTGTTTGGTTTGGTGGGCATTTCTCCTGTTCCTTTACCTGTTGGGTATTCTTCTGTCTCTTCATCTTGGTTATATTGCTGCATTTGGGGTGGCCTCTCTGTATTCTAGGAATTGTGGAGTTCTCTTTATTATGGAGTTTCCTTTCTGTGGGTGGGGTTGTATCAGTAGCTTCTCAAGGTTTCTTGGTTAGGGAAGCTTGTGTCAGAGTTCTAGTGGGTAGAGCTGGATTTCTTCTCTCTGGAGTGCAATGAAGTGTCCAGTAATGAGTTATGAGATGTCAATGGTTTTCGAGTAACTTTGAGTTGCCTGTGTATTGAAGCTCAGGGGTGTGTTCCTGTGTTGCTGGAGAATTTGAGGCATATGTCTTGCTCTGGAACTTGTTGGCCCTTGGGTGGTACTTGGTTTCAGTGTAGGTATGGAGGCATTTGATGATCTCCTGTCGATTAATGTTCCTTGGATTCAGGAATTCTTTGATGTTCTCAGGATTTGGACTTAAGCCTCCTGCTTCTGGTTTTCGGTTTTATTTTTATAGTAACCTTAAGACTTCTCCATCTATACAGCACTGATGATAAAACATCTAGGTTAAAGATAAGAAGTTTCTCCACATTGAGGGACAACCAGAGAGGGTCACTGAGTTACATGGAGAACAGAAGAGGGAGGGGGTAGTTAGAGGTGACTGGAATGAGATGAGGTGGTATAAAAAGAGGAAAGAGCAAGCTAGCCAGTAATCACTTCCTTACGTGCGCTCCTCAGTCTGGACCACTCAGAGATTTTCACGGAGTTATACAGGGAAGAGGAGAGGGAGGAAGTAGACAGAGGTGGCCAGGAGGATAAGAGAGGGAAATGAAAAGGGGAGAGACAGATCCAGCCAGTAACCAGTTCCCTAAATGTTCTCCATCGTCTGGAACACACAGAGATTCACAGAGTTGGGTAGAGAAGAGAAGGGGGAGGGAGGAGACAGAGACAACCTGGTGGAAAAAAGGAGATTCTAAAGGAGGAGAGAGTGGTCAAGCCAGTAATCTCTCTCTCAGGTAAATTTGGGTTCTGAAGATTGGGTTTTTAAATGTATAAAATTGACAACAAATACCAAAAAGCAAAGATTAAAAATCTAGAGTAGAGGTTGGATTTTCAAAAATACAATATTTAAGAAAAGAAGAAGAACAAGAAAAAAAAAAGCAGTCATGAGAATTATTAAAAAACAACAACCACACACACACACACAATATATATATATGGTGTTTGCTTTAAAAATAGGGTCTTTTTTTGGAAAAATGATAGTAGGTTATAAAAATTAAAATTAAAGGAGAAATAGAGGACTTAAAATTTTTAAAAAGTTAAAAAAAGAAGAAGTAAAAGAAAAGAAGAAAAAACAATCAAACAACAACATCAACAACAACAGCAACAAAAAGAGAATGGTCGTAAAAATAGTAAAGATATTTCTGGGACTTTCTCTGGTGTTGTGGGCAGTGTGTAGTCACTTCCAAGGCGGTTCCCTCTGTTTAGCTTATTTTGTTTGCTGGTCTCATCAGTGTCTGATTTCTGCCCTGACACAAGGTGGATGGTGGTGGAACCTTTTTTTTTTTTTTTCTTTTAGGCTCACTTATTCAGTTGCGCTGTGGGGAGGGAGGGATGCTGCAAACAGATAACACTGGCATGTGCTTGCAGTGTCTCAGCCACGCTGGGCATGCCCCTGCACACGGCACATACCACTCAGGCTCTAAATTGCTCTGCAGGGAACTGCCTGAGGCCGGCCCTAGGCTGCATGCACCTCCCCGGTCTAAGCCGCTCAGGCTCGGCTTTCAGGTAGCCCTCAGAGGTGCAGATTTGGTTGGGCCTACATTTTGTGCCCTTCCCAGGACCGAGTAGCTCAGGTGTTTGGCAAGCAAAGTCGCTGTGACTTATCACCTTTCCCTGCTGCTCAGTTTTCTGGGTGTACTGCTGGTGCCCCTTGTCAGGCAGATGGCAACTGTCCAGAACCCCAAGAAGTCTTAGTTAGCAAAAAAGCCTGCTTGCAGGTTGGTAGGTAAAGTCTCTCCGGGGCTGCAATTGCCCCCTTCCAGCCCTCACGGCTCTGGCTGCCTGTCACCGGAGGTGGTGGTCTGCAACCCTCTATTTCTATCCATCCTTTTTCTGTGTGCAGTCCTGGTGGTGTCTTATGTAAGAGTTTCTTGCATGGTAGCTATCCCACAGTCTGGTATGCTAGCCCAAGTTAGTTTGCTCTGGTTACATTAAGGGCATTCTGGCCAGATTCTTAAAAAGCACTGCAGCCTCCACCTCCCTGCCCAGCCCCAACTTGCTAGTGGCAGATACAGGCGTCTGCACTGCTTCTCCGCTGGAGGAGTTACCGTTGGGCTTGTAATCTGTTGGTTTTTTTAATTTATTTATTTTTCTTCCCTGTTATGTTGCCCTCTGTGCTTCCAAGGCTCGCCACAGACTCGGCAGTGAGAGTGTTTCGAAACTTCTCTCGTTTTAAGACTCCCTTCGCAAGACGGACTTCCTTCCTGGGATGGAGCACCCTCCCTACCTCCTTTGTCTCTTTTTTCATCTTTTATATTTTTCCTACCTGTTTTTGAAGACAGTGACCTGCTTTTGTGGGNGAAACTTCTCTCGTTTTAAGACTCCCTTCGCAAGACGGACTTCCTTCCTGGGATGGAGCACCCTCCCTACCTCCTTTGTCTCTTTTTTCATCTTTTATATTTTTCCTACCTGTTTTTGAAGACAGTGACCTGCTTTTGTGGGTGCCTGATGTCCTCTGCCAGCATTCAGAAGTTGTTTTGTAGAATATACTCAGTGTTGAAATGTTCTTTTGATGAATTTGTGGAGAAGAAAGTGGTCTTCCCATCCTATTTCTCTGCCATCTTAGGACCGCCTCTCTAGAACTTAACTAAAATTTGATGCCCATTGATTAGTAATTGCTCATTTATCCTCCCACTACCCCAGCCCCAGGCAAGGTTCATTGACTTAGATACCTAATTTATTTGGCATATATAACCATCTAATAAAATAATGTTAATGTATGTAATCTGTAAATTAGGAAGGGTTATTTAAACATTTCTTATAATTATGATTACAACTACTACTTATGAATGCTCAAGTTAGGATTAGTCAAGGAATACAAATGGTTGTTACTTATTTCAGAGTCTTTTATTAGTAATTCAGAGGACATCAGAGATGCTGCTACCCTCAAAGTCTCATTTCTACTGTAGGGCTGCGCCATCTCAAAATGTGGATATTTGGGAGGAGTTCTGAGATAGTCTCCAAAATAATCTCTCCATATGTCCTGAGGCTTGTAGTGAAATTCATCTATAAATCAATTTGAGGAGTATTTTAATCTTACTACAGATGAGTCTTCCAATAGATAAAAATGGGCCTTCATGACATTTGTCTCAATTTCTCTTTGCAATGTTTTGTAGTTTTCAATTTCAGCTCTGAAATCCTTTATTTTTTACTACATTTATTTCTTGTTTAATGTTACTATAAAACTTTACTTAAAACTAGAGGTCTCTTCAAGAAAATTAGAGATACAAAGGGAACATTTCATGCAAAGATGGGCTTGATAAAGGACAGAAATGGTATGGACCTAACAGAAGCAGAAGATATTAAGAAGAGGTGGCAAGAATACACAGAAGAACTGTACAAAAAAGATCTTCACGACCAAGATAATCATGATGATGTGATCACTAATCTAGAGCCAGACATCTTGGAATGTGAAGTCAAGTGGGCCTTGGAAAGCATCACTAGGAAAAAAGCTAGTGGAGATGATGGAATTCCAGTTGAGCTGTTTCAAATCCTGAAAGATGATGCTGTGAAAGTGCTGCACTCAATATGCCAGCAAATTTGGAAAACTCAGCAGTGGCCACAGGACTGGAAAAAATCAGTTTTCATTCCAGTTCCAAAGAAAGGCAATGCCAAAGAATGCTCAAACTACCACACAATTGCACTCATCTCACATGCTAGTAAAGTAATGCTCAAAATTCTCCAAGCCA
>SJYV01055166.1:319320-337575 GCA_006410875.1 Neotragus pygmaeus
AATTCTGTTTTATTTTTTTTTTTTTTTTTTTTTACATTGTAGCTATTGGGTTTTTCTCCCATTAAAAACTGATTCTCCCAGAAATTACAATATATATCCATATATTCTTAATTTTTCATAGTTCACTTATTAACAATTTTTTAGTATTTCAGGTAAAACATACCAAGATCCTTGAATTTATTATAACTGTAATCCTTACAGAGCCACAGAGTTATGTTCAAGGAATTTGCTATTTAAGCTAGCTTATCCTGAAAGGAAACAATGAATTTTCTGAATTAGGTGAAGTCTATTCTTTCTTTAATAACACAGTTGTAGTGCCAGATAAATTTTAAAAGCAATTTCAGAATAACACTTTAACAAGACCTAACAAAGCATGTCATTTCTGTTGCATGTTGTAGATAATTGAATACTATACTTCATAATGAACTAATGGTATTTGTCAGACAAAATGATAATATTTTGTACTTGCATAGCATCTTTCTTCTAATGAGTTCAATAATGATTCAGTGGTCTAATTTTTCCTTGCAATAATTTGGAAGCATTTACATGAGTAATACCTTTTCATGCAAATTTCTCCTTACTGATGAGAAACTAGATAGTATCAAAGGTAAAGATGATAAGTTCATTTTGCAATTAGAGTAGCTAGCCAAGCTGCATGCAATTGTTAAAGTTAATCAGGGTATATTTGTGGTACCATCTAGAAAAGACAGGGCATAGCAACAAGTCAATAAAATTGATAAAGTTTAAAAATGTTCCTGGGGTGAGGGAGACTCAAAAGGAAGGGGTTTTATATAGATACTTATGACTGATTCACTTTGTTGTATGACAGAAACCAACACTACATTGTAAATCAATTATCCTCCAATTTAAAAAAATGTTCCTTAGAGAAACAGTGTAAGTAGTGTAAGCAGTTTTGTTAGCAACACATAAAATGATAGAATGAAATATTATATATAAAATATTGCAATATTTAATCATTTGTATCAATTACTTAACTGTGCTATTTTTATATAATTCTTTATTGAATTTGAATCAGATATCTTCTCCCTCTATAGGATAAGTAACTGATTTCTTAAGCATTATAACCAAAGTTGTCTTAGATACAGATTTATCAAGTCAGCTCCACAGATGATTTTTTTTAAAGAATATATTTCAGTAATTTAAAATATTTAGTATTTCCATAAAGTTTTGTAATTACTTTTCTAATATTTCATCATTTCTCTAGTAACTAATAGATCCTTAGGAGAAAAATATAAAGAAAAGTCATTCTATTTTTGTATGGTTATTATTCACTAAAGGAATATACTAAATGAATATTTTGGCTACCAGTTCTGTGAACTTCTATAAGTCACTTAAACACTGCTTGGCTCTGTTTTCTGGTTTATAAATGACAATAATTACATTATCTTTATCTACCTTAGAGAAGTATTGAATCAAATATCAAGATTGCAAGATAATTTTGAAAATATAAATAAGAATATATATAATCAAGATATTTAATATATAATCAGATATATGATATCTTGATTATCTGTATTCTTCATTATATAGATTATATAAATAAAATATATAATCAAGATATTATCTGTAATAATTTTAGTAAGATATTCTTAACTGTTTAACAGGGCTTGCTTCTTGCTTGATCCATGTGAGCTCATTCCCAGGTTCTTAATGTCATGGGCAATATGTGAAACTCATACTTGGCTTACGAAATAAAGAAGAAAAAGGGAGTGTGCCAGTGTAGCTCAGTCACTAGGACACAGTGACCCTAAAAAGTTTGCCAAATTGCTGATTTTTAATTAACTAATTAATATCCAATTATTGAAAATCTACTGTCTAATCTTCCTGCAATGTCTCAAGCATTAAACAGCTAAGTTGACAGTTAACTGACTATTTTGGTAGGCTTTAGGTAAAAATTAGTGGATTAATGGATTAAAGACACTACATAGATATGTAGTTAAAAATATGACGTTACATAGGAAATAATAACATTTCTGATAGAACCATGGAATGATAAAAACTTCAAACTATATAACAGAATGTATGATACGGATGCAGTAGAGTGTAAATTAGTCCAGTTGAGGAGGGCAGTCAGATTTGATTAATATCAACACTGGAGTAGAAAACAAATGGATCCTGAAAGATCTTATAAATCATTCTTTGCTTTGATCAGCAGAGTCTGAAGACATCTATATGAATTAAGCAAAGTCAGAAGTATCCCTTTAGAAACTTCATGCACTCCGATGAGTGCCATGGGAACTTGGGCCAGAGGATGAACTGCACAATATGCCATTCTTATTTTCTCTAATCCAGAGTTATTACCAGGAGAAATGATGCCAATCTGAGGAGAGCTGGAAGAAGGAAGGAAAGCAAATATTGATACTTAAGCTAATTGGGATAAATAAGTTTTATATTATCAAGCGGTCGATTAAGTTGTAACATGTAAAATGTGGACCTCATGTAAAATGTGGAGATTTCAAGGAGGTAGGAATGATATGATGAGAAACTGATTCCCTAGTTGAAATAGTGGCATTCTCCAGTTTATTACTTCACTCTTTTAACATCATATTCTTGAACAATTGTTCACTGTCTGAATTGAATAGCTCTGTTTGTACTTTGAAGAAGAGCAATGTACAAAAAGAAAATAGCATGAATACTATGTATGTATAATACAATTCTGCAAGGATTACTAAGCAAGAGGAGGAGGAAAAGAAGAAGAAAGAGAAAGTAGAAAAATGAAGTAACATGAAGGGCAATGACAGATAAAGAATAGTCATTTGAAAAGAATCATTTTAGACATTCATCTTAAATGGGATCAAGGAACTATCATTACTATCATCATCAACAACAACAAAAACTAGAAACAATCCAGAATAGTTCATAAGTGAAGATAAAGAAAAACAAGAGACAAGCTGAAATAATTCAGAAATGAAGATAAACAAATGTTAAGATATTATAAAATTTCTATTTGAATATGCAACTATTTTCTGAGATCATTTTGAGGTTGTGTTAAAGTTATTCTTATGCAAGAACCTCTCTATAAAGATATTCTCCACAATGTCTGATTTGGATGAATTATATCCCAATCTGACTACTTTCAAATATCCTATTGTGATTACAAACCTTTGGAACAATAGTGAGTTTTAAGGAAGTATTTTTCAAAATTAGAGCAAATGAACTGGTAATTTTGCAAATGGTTTGTTAACAAAGCATTGAAAAATTTCTGAATAAGCCATAGTCACTGAACTAGCTCACTGCTGAGATAAGGAGATAATTGTTTCCAACAATGTGTTCATAAATAAATAAGCTTTGACTTCATTTATGTACCAGAAAGTTTCATTCTCCAGGTACATTCTTTGTTTATTTATTTACTTATACTCCTGGAAATTTCAGGCAGTTACCTATATCATCCAATAAAAGAACTGAAAAGGTGATTTAAGTCAGGTGGCACAGTGGTAAGGAATCTACCTGGCAATGAAGTAGACATGAGAGATCAGGTTTGATCCTTGGGTTGGGAAGATTGCCTGGAGTAGGAAATGGCAACTGGCTTCAGTATTCTTGCCTGGAAAATTCCATGGACAGAGGAGTCTGGCAGGCTACAGACTATGGGGTTTCAAAAAGTCAAACATGACTGAGTGACTAAGTGTGCACTCACACACATACACACACACACACACACACACACACGGAGTCCTAGGAAATTGCTATTAAGGAAAATTAGCATTTTCACTTCCCTCAAATTCCCTTTCTTGGCCTGATAGAAACTTCTGTTTCCGCTCAGTTCCTTACAAGAAAATTAGTAGAAGAAAATTTTAGTAGTTGATAGCCAGAGAAAATGACAGTGGCATGAATTCAAGACCTATGTGAGGATAAAACACGTATGGCTTAGAAGATGGGAAAAGGACACATGAACTATCAAAAGGGAGCAAAGGATATAAAATATGGCAAAAGGTATGGTGAAATAGCCCAAATGAAAATAGTCAAAAAGAAAAAAGTTGGCAGAGACTTTTTTGTGACTGAATATAGTGCTGGAGCTTTAAGAAGTTAATTTAGGTTAAATGCGGTCATATGCATGGGGCCCCAATCCAACAGGACTGATGTCCTTATAAGAAAAAAGAGACACCAGGAGTGTACGCACGCAGAGAAAATGGTCATGCTTGCAGAGAGGCCCCAGGAGAAACTAACTCTGTTGGTACCCTTATCTTGGACTTTCAGCCTCCAGATCTATGAGAATTTAACTTTCTCTCATTTAAGGCTTCCAGCCTGTGGTATTTTGTTATGATATCTCCAGAAGACTAAAACAGAGGATGAGAAAGACAGTACCAAATCCTCAAATCCCACCTCCAGTATATTGGACTGCATTTGTGCTCAGCTGCTTCAGTCGTGTTCAACTCTTTGCGACCCTACCAGGCTCGTCTGTCCATAGGATTCTCCAGGCAAGAATACTGGAATGGGTTGCCATGATCCCCTCCAGGGAATTTTCCTGACGCAGGGATGGAACTCACGTCTCTCATGTCTCCTGCATTGACAGGCAAGTTCTTTACCACTAGCACCACCTGGGGAGCCCACATTGGATTACTTCCCTTATTCTGAAATCACCTTCTCTTGACTTGCTTTTTGTGGTTGTTTATTTTCCACTACAAGAGCAGAGGGATTTCTCAAAACCAAGTATATGATCATTGAGTTTCTATTAATAGTTGAAAACCATGTAACAATTTCCTTTGTTGATGATATCAAGTCCAAGCATTTAATTTCAATGTAAAATTCTTCTAAGATTTCCTGGTCTTCACTTATCTGTGTGGTATATGGCTTTTTTCAGCCATTCTTACTTTCTTTATCTGCTAAAATTACTTTAAATCAGTTAGTTTCTCTGTGAAGATTTTTTTGGTGAATCATTGGCAGAACTCTTTTCAGTTTCCTCTGTGCTTTGTACTGGTCTTACCCTGTCCTCTAGCAGGTCAGGTTAATGAGTTTTTGTACATTTGCACATATTTTGTGTCAGAGAGGACATTTCATGAGGGAAAAAGGCTGCATTGCTTCTCATCTTTGAATCCCCAAATTGAGATTTCATATATATGGGCTTCCCAGGTGGCACTAGTAGTAAAGAAACAGTCTGCCAATGTAGGAGACATAGATGTGGGTTCGATCCCTGGGTTGCAGAGATCCCCTGGAGGAGGGCATGGCAAGCCACTCCAATTTTCTTGTCTGGAGAATCCCATGAACAGAGCCTGGCAGGCTACATTCCATACGGTTGCAAAGAGTCAGATATGACTATTATACTGAATGATTTGTATTTTAATACAGCTGCAAGATACAATAGTATTTTGGTAAACATTATTTGTTGTAGCTAGTTAAGATTAAAAAAAATAAGAGAAAGAGATATAAAGAGGTTTAGTACTGGCGAGAGAGAATTCTGTCCTTGGTATTCTTGACCCACAATAGATCTAAGTTGATAAAGGTAGAACTAGAGATAGGAAGGGTCATGGGGGTTTTCTCTTTTCTCAGATTTATATCTCAGATTGAGGTTAACTTGTTTATGATTTCTTTTGTTGTTGTTGTTGTTTTTTTCTTTCTCTAAGGTGGTAACTTGAACTTAAGTGATAGAAGGATTTCTAAAGGAGATCTCCTATGAGGTCATCATTTGCTCCAATTGCATTAATTCAGCAGTTATTTATCAAGTACATCAGGCATTTTTTGCATGTTTAGTGTCAGAAATGTCATGTTGAGCATGGAAGACTAAGGGGCCAAATGGTACTGGCAATTGAGGCAGGAACCATATGTGGGCAAAAATAAGGTTTTTCCTAATAGCTAAGAGAAACCATTGTGTACTAAAAACAGGAGGCAAAATAATTAAATTCACACTTTGGATAAATTGTGTTGTTGGCAATGTAGCCACAGTCAGTAAAAAATGAACGTAGTAATTTAAAAGTCCAGACCATATGGGTGAGGGCCTTAAGGAGTTTTCACATCTCTTTTGGTGGAAGGTATGTGTATGTGGTGGTTATCTTTATGCTCAGTATAGGGAAACATGAATTTTAAAAGTTGAGAACCGTGGTTAGAGATTCATTTATTTAACATTTACCATGACTTTACTATATCTTTGTTGTTTTTTTTATTTACAGTCATATGTGTTTTTAATGAAAAAGTATAGAATAAATTTGTTTCTGATTTCTTAAAAAATTTTTTTTAATTTAAATTTATTTATTTTAATTGGAGGCTAATTACTTTACAATATTTTATTGGTTTTCATCAACATGAATCTGCCACGGGTGTACACATGCTCCCAATTCTGAATCCCTCTCCCACCTCCGTCCGCATACCATCTCTCTGGATCATCACCGTGCACCAGCCCTGAGCATCCTGTATCCTGATTCAAACCTAGACTGGCAATTCATTTCTTATATGATATTATACACATTTCAATGCCATTCTCCCAAATCATCCCACCCTCTCCCTCTCCCACAGAGTCCAAAAGATTTTTTCTATACATCTGTGTCTCTTTTGCTGTCTTGCATACAGGGTTATTGTTACCATCTTTCTAAATTCCATATTTATGAGTTAGTATACTGACACTCCATATGGTATACTGAGGACATTAAAATGTAAGTAAGAAAAAATAATCTCCCTGTCTAAAGGATTCCAAAGCCTTATCAACTGAGCAGATTGATATGAAATGAGCTAGGTGAAATTACAGTAAAATCTTGCTATTTGGAGGAAAGACTGTATCTTGAAAAATTGGAAACTAACTAGTAGAATCCCATTTGTTTAAGCATTAGCTTTCATCCTGTATTTTTCCTTTTTAAGATGGTCTTTAGCACTAAAAACAATCCATAAGGGAAACATAATGATGACAAGGAAACTCAGGAAACTTCAGCAATTTTTACTGCAAGCTAGCCTTTTCTGTTTGCAATGCCCCTTCACAATCTTTTTTTTTCCTCATTATATTCCTTTGATTAACTTTCTTCCCTGTATTTTCATGATTCCTGTGATGATTTTTGTTCCTGGAATCACTCTTCCTTTTCTTTTTGTTTCACATTTTGCGACCTAGGAGAGCCCTGCTGTACATCTGGATCTACTGTCAGTTTTGAGTTGTATTTCAGATAAAGCTCCAGGACACCAGCTTGATAGCTGGGGGGGTTGCACAGTTAAAGAAATATAACTCAATGTTTCATGGATGCTTAAGTTTTTTAAGGTATCAGGGAAGGAAGCAGTCTTTACAAGAGAGAGTTATCCCATTATTAAGATAAAAATTTCTAGGAAACTGTATATAATATGAATTGTGTATATTCGTTGTGTNGTTGTATCTTCATTGCTGTGCACTGGCTTTCTCTAGTTGTGGAAAGCAAGGGCTACAAGATGTGTATAAGAGACAGTTACAAGAGAGAGTTATCCCATTATTAAGATAAAAATTTCTAGGAAACTGTATATAATATGAATTGTGTATATTCGTTGTGTACATGTGTGTATAGATACATGCAAACATGTATATTAGATATTAATTTAAAAATAGGTATAATGTACACACATTTACAAGGAATGATAAAGAGAAAGAAAACTCCTTTATTTTACAAAATTCCTGTTCCTTGTTAATGCAAATAAGGTCTGCGATAATAGAAATGTTTTAATGGGAGATAAGATTCTGCACATTATACAAATGAAGCTGCAGGGAGGACTGCAATAGGCTTTTAGGTTTAATTCTTCATATTCTTTCTTTGAAAGGACTATGTTATGTGTTCCCATTTATTGCCTAGTGCTCTAGTTTTATGACTTTCCAAAACAGAAGAGAAATTTTATATGTTCATTTCTACATGAGGAGAAACTTATTTTAATATTATATTCTCTAAATTTCAGGTGCTGTTGAGATGTTTATAATGATAAGGTAAAACTACATATAATTTTCTTTAGGTATACATTAAGGAAACCAGAAAAAGTTAATAGAAAACTGATAAAAGGCACCTAAACAATCTTGACTAACAGTACAAGGCAGTGGAACAAGAATTCAATTGGAAAGGCAGAAATTTAAATTTTGGTCCAGTGATAGTAACATATGTTACATTTGAATCACAAGTTAGGGTCCACAGGAGTCTTGCTCCATAGCCCACCTCTTTAGACACTAAACTATACTATTCCTGAACAATTAGTGTTCAGCTTATATGTCGTTAGTTTTGCTATTGTGTATAGAATGCTAAATCAAGTTATTCTAAACTCTCTGAATTTTCCTTAGTACATTTTATTTATATATTTTTTAATATCCACTCTTTTTTATTTTATTTTTCAATCATACATATACATGTATGGCTGTATATGTACAAACACATACAAACTCCCCCTAACTCCCCTATCCAGGCTACCACATAAAAATATAGAACAGAGTTCCCTGTGCTATACAGTAGGTCCTTTTTAGTTATCCATTTTAAATACAGCAGTGAAAGCATGTCTATCTCCAACTCCCTAACTATCCCTTTCTCCAAACTTTCGCCTGGTAACTGTAAGTTCAGAACATTTTGAAGTAATTAGTCTCCAATTAAAATGAATAAATTAAAAAAATCAGTTCAACAACAACAAAAAGTCGATTATATTTTCTTCTGAAAGAGATATATGCAACAGTAATGATATTAGTTAATGATATCATGCTGTTTACACAGAGCCCTGAGTGAAAATGAAAGTGAAAGTTGCTCAGTCATGTCTGACTCATTGTGATACCATGGACTATACAGTCCATGGGATCCTCCAGGCCAGAATCCTGGAGCAGTTAGCCATTCCATACTCCAGGGAATCTTCCTGACCCAGGGACCTTGAACTCGATCCAAAAAGTCTGGAGTTCAGATTTGGTTACCTGACTCTGTTCCAGGGTTAACTTGTTATCATCCTTTCCCAGGTGCCAGGGTGCCAGGATCACCCAGAGCCAGGTGTTCAAATTCAAAGCCAAGGGAGCTCTCAGCCGATGTCTCTGGTTTGGCCATGAAAGCTGGTTGGCACAAGGCAGTGGAATATCCAGGGAAAAGGGCTGGGCATGAAAGATAGTGAATTAGCTCTCCTAATTTGAAGCCAGCAATAAAGTATCCATTGTCATAATTTTATTTTATTTTATTATTATTTTTTTACTTTTTTATTTTTATTTTTTTACTTTATTTTACTTTACAATACTCTATTGGCTTTGCCATACATTGACATGAATCCACCACAGGTGTACACGAGCTAAAAATATGGAACGCTTCACGAATTTGCGTGTCATCCTTGCGCAGGGGCCATGCTAATCTTCTCTGTATCGTTCNTGGGAGGGATTGGGGGCAGGAGGAGAAGGGGACAACCGAGGATGAGATAGCTGGATGGCATCACTGACTTGATGGACATGAATCTGAGTTAACTCCGGGAGTTGGTGATGGACAGGGAGCCTGGCGTGCTGTGATTCATGGGGTCGCAAAGAGTTGGAAACGACTGAGTGACTGAACTGAACTGAATAGTCAGCATGAGGACAGTAGGTGTTGGCAAAAAAAAAAAAGGTTTCTAGGCTGGATTTATGGATTACATTATTTCTCTTTTTTGATCTTTTATAATTTTCTGAGTCACCTCTTATAGGACAAGTGCTAATGTACTGCTGTGAAAATAGAGTTTATCTGCCTGCAGATTTTGGGTCGTTGTAAATGCATACTATTGTATCACAATGGGTTGGTAAACCTAAATAAAATTTCTCACATAAACCATCTACGAGGCACAAACAAAATTTTACCTATAAGAGAAGTGAAAATGATGCACAAATACAAATGATGTACATAAATGCATGTAGTTTTTATTTTTTTTAAAGAATGTAGACTTAATGCATTAAGTTTAGAAAGACTCATCTGTGTTCCTACTATTTGACTACTCATCTGTAGTCAAATAAGTAAATACATTCTATGCCATATATTAAACTTTATTAATTTTTTTCCCAATATATTTTTTCACACAAGTACACATTCATTCAACAAATATTCGTTGAGGACTACTGTGAGATCAGCATGTTTCTAGAATCTGGGAACTGAATGGTAAAGTGGTATATTCATACTACTGTGTGATTTGAAGCAAGATAAGTTCATAAACTATACATTTAAGAGAATACCTCTCCTCACAGATCAGTGAGCATTAAGTGAGTGAGTATATCCATAAAGCACTCAGTTCAATATTAGTAACTTTTATAGAAATTGAAGACTTTTTCATTCTCTACCCTCTGCAGTCAGAGGAATGTAAAAATGTAGTAGAGTGGCATGTGAGCATGAAATGGGGTGGGGTATGTGTGGCAGGTAGAATAATAGTCCCACTCCAGAGATATCCATGGCCTAATCCCAGAATCTGTACATGTGTTAGGTTTCATGTCACAGGGGAATTAAGGTTGTAGATAGAATTAAGGAATATTATCCTGGATTACCCAAATGAGCCCAGTGTAATCATACAGATTTTAATAAGAGCACAAGAAAGGCAGAAGAATGAGATCTGAAAAGATAGCAGAGTGAGAGGGACTTGTTCTGAAGTTGTTGGCCTTTTAGATACAAGAGTAGGATCAAGAATATTTGAAAAAGTAAGGAAACAGATTTTGCCTAGGAGGGACATTGACCTGCAAACACTGTAGCTCAATGAGAACCATTTTGGACTTCTAACCTTCAGAAATATAAGAGAATACATTTGTGTTGTCTTAAGCCATTAAGTTTGTGGCAACTTGTTATAGGAAACTAATACAAAGTCTTAGGGAGAAAAGCCTATGTCTAACAGGAGAGAAGGGAAGTTAAGAGAAGACCACTTAATGATGCTCTGTGTTCCATCCTCTCTTACCTCCTCATTAGAAACCCAGTTCCTGTTACTCTCTCTCTTTCTCATTTATCTTCAACTTTACACTCCACTGGCACTTTCCTATTAGCATTCAAGCAAGCTCACATTTCTACACTTCTTAAAGGCTTTCCCCACATCTTGTGTACACGTTATGGTTACCACCCAAGTTCTCTCAATTATTTTATACATAAGATTCTGGGGTAATGTTCACTTAATTCCTGCATTTTCAACTCAATGTTCATTTGTTCATTCTTGAACCTTCCTCTAGCCCTTTAACCTGATTTCTACCCCCAGCATATCAGTGTAACTACAAGGTAGTTGGTGAAGAACATATTCAACAATCTGAAGAACACATTCAACTCTTTAGTCTGCTTTGACTCTGTCTAGCATTCAAAACAATTCACTACTTTCTTCTGAAAACGCTGTCCACAATTTGCTCTGTTCCCTCTCTCTGTGGCTTGTCGTTTNTAGTTGGTGAAGAACATATTCAACAATCTGAAGAACACATTCAACTCTTTAGTCTGCTTTGACTCTGTCTAGCATTCAAAACAATTCACTACTTTCTTCTGAAAACGCTGTCCACAATTTGCTCTGTTCCCTCTCTCTGTGGCTTGTCGTTTTCTTCAAAAGTCACTCTTCTACTTTTGTATTAAATGCTATTTTCCTCTAAGATTTTGCCATCAATCTTCTCCCTGGATGATTCTGAAATTTAAAGCACGGATAACATCTGAATTCTTTAAATTGGGTCAAACATAAAACTTTTGTGTATTATTTCTCTAGGGAGGGCTCAGGGTATTCATTAAACTTCAAAATGGGTGAAATTCAGTGGTATTCTGGTACTCACAGGCTCCCCAGAAAGCAACTATTTATATAACAAACAAACAAACAAAAACCATGAATAATGCCATTAGTTGACTATTATGAAAGAAGGACAAGGAAGCCTGGCATGCTGTAGTCCATGTGGTCACACAGAGAAGGACATGACTGAGAAATTGAACAGCAACAAATCTCATTTTGGCTGAATGTAAACTAAAGATGGAAATTTCAGACAATCTCAAAAACTGTCAAGTAGCCAAGGAAGGAAATATATTTACTGTGTGGTTTCTATTGTCACCATGGTATCAGTGGGTAGCAGTCAGTTCAGTCACTCAGTCATGTCTGACTATTTGGGACCCCATTAACTGCAGCACGCCAAGTTTCCCTATCCATCAAAAACTCCCAGAGTTTGTTCAAACTCATGTCCATCAAGTCAGTGATGCCATCCAACCATCTCATCCTCTGTCCCCTTTTCCTCCTGTCTTCAATCTTTCCCAGCATCAGGGTCTTTTCAAATGAGTCAGATCTTCACATCAGGTGGCCAAAATATTGGAGCTTCAGCTTCAGCATCAGTCTTTCCAATGAATATTCAGGACTGATTTCCTTTAGGACTAATTGGTTTGATCTCCTTACAGTCCAAAGGACTCTCAAGAGTCTTCTCTAAAATCACAGTTCAAAAGCACCAATTCTTCAGTGCTCAGCTTTCTTTATGGTCCAATTATCACATCCATACATGACTACTGGAAAAACCGTAGCTTTGACTAGATGGACCTTGTCTGCAAAGTGATCTCTCTGCTTTTTAATATGCTGTCTAGGTTGGTCATAGCTTTTCTTCTGAGGAAAAAGCGTCTTTTAATTTCATGGTTGTAGTTACCATCTGCAGTAATTTTTGAGCCCCCCAAAATAAAGTCTGACACTGTTTCCATTGTTTCCCCATCTATTTGCCATGAAATGATGGAACTGGATGCCATAATCTTAGTTTTTTGAATGTTGAGTTTTAAGCCAGGTTTTTCACTCTCCTGTTTCACTTTCACCAAGAGGCTCTTTAGTTTATCTTTGCTTTCTGCATAAAGGGTGATGTCATCTGCATATCTGTGGTTATTAATATTTCTCCTGGTAATCTTGATTACAGCTTGTGCTTTATCCAGCCTGGAATTTCACATGATGCACTCTGCATATAAGTTAAATAAGCAGGGTGACAATATATGGTCTTGACATACTCCTTTCCCAATTTGGAACCAGTCCATTGTTCCATGTCTTGTTCTAACTGTTGCTTCTTGAACTGCACATGGATTTCTCAGGAGGCAGGTAAAGTGGTCTGGTAAAGTGGCAGGTAAAGAGATAGAAATCTATTTAAAATTTTTCCAAAGTTTGTTGTGATCCACTGTCAAAGGCTTTGACACAATCAATAAAGAAGAAGTAGGTATTTTTCTGGAACTTTNCAGGAGGCAGGTAAAGTGGTCTGGTAAAGTGGCAGGTAAAGAGATAGAAATCTATTTAAAATTTTTCCAAAGTTTGTTGTGATCCACTGTCAAAGGCTTTGACACAATCAATAAAGAAGAAGTAGGTATTTTTCTGGAACTTTCTTGCTTTTTTGATGATCCAATGGATGTTGTCAATTTGATCTCTAGTTCCTCTGCCTTTTCTAAATCCAGCTTTATCATCTGGAAGTTCTCAGTTCACCTACTGTTGATGCCTGGCTTGAATAATTTTGAGAACTAATGTGCTAGCATGTGAGATGAGTGCAATTGTGTGGTACTTTGAACATTCTTTGGCATTGCCTTTGGGTAGCAGTATGAGTTATTAAAAAAATAATTATAAGAAATTCTCTTTGCATTAGTTTCCTTCAAAAATTGGAAGACCATTCTTGTAAAGAGTTATACATTCTCTTACTGAAGGAGATGGACTGGAGTAAATAACTTTAAGGATATTTATATAAGTGCTATTCATCAAGAGATTGGACTGGCAATTTTGCTATAATTTTTCCCAAACAATATAGCAATTTGCTTTATTGATTCTGTACTCAGAAACATTGTAGAAAACTTTTTTTCTGAAGCATCATTGTTCTATGCAATTCAGCATTATGTTACTATTGGTGATAACACACTAGTAAGTATTAGGGCTTTTTAGTTGATTGGTTCAATATATAGCACTGTCATAAATAATGCGTGTGCTGAAGTAGTGAAGCAAACCTAAAGGATAAGGTCATCTCATTCAGTTCTATTGATCTTTTACTTATGTTATGTTTTCTTAATTTTTGGAACTGTCATATTCTCACTTAAACATGAACTTTATATTTTAATTTGATTCTGGAAATAGATTAGAGGGATTAGACCTGATAGAGTGCTATGGACAAAGGGTAGTGACCTTGTACAGGAGGCAGTGATCAAGACCATCCCCAAGAAAAAGAAATGCAAAAAGGCAAAATAGTTGTCTGAGGAGGCCTTAGAAAAAGCTGAGAAAATAAGAGAAGTGAAAGGTAAAGGAGAAAAGGAAAGATATATTCATTTGAATGCAGAGTTCCAAAGATATCAAGGGGAGATAAGAAAGCCTTCCTCAGTGATTAATGCAAAGAAATAGAGGAAAACAATAGAATGGGAAAGACTAGAGATCTCTTCAAGAAAATTAGAGATACCAAGGGAATATTTCAAGGAAAGATGGGCATAATAAAGGACAGAAACTGTATAGACCTAACAGAAGCAGAAGATATTAAGAAATGGTGGCAAGAATACAGAGAAGAACTATACAAAAAAGATCTTCTTGACCCAGATAACCATGGCAGTGTGATCACTCATCTAGAGAAAGACATCTTGGAATACAAAGTCCAGAGGGCCATAGGAAGCATCATTATGAACAAAGCTAGTGGAGGTGATGAAATTCCAGTAGAACTATTTCAAAACCTAAAAGATGATGCTGTGAAAGTGCTGCACTCAATATGCCAGCAAGTTTGGAAAACTCAGCCATGGCCATAGGGCTAGAAAAGGTCAGTTTTCATTTCAGTCTCAAAGAAAGGTGATTCCAAAAAATGTTCAAATTACTGCACAATTGCACTCATCTCACCCGCTAGCAAAGTAATGCTCAAAATTCTCCAAACCAGGCCTCGACAGTGTGTGAACTGTAAACTTCCAGATGTTTAAGTTGGATTTAGAAAAGGCAGAAGAACCAGAGATCAAATTGCCAACATTTGATCACAGAAAAAGCAAGAGAGTTCCAGAAAACCATCTACTTCTGGTTTATTGACAACACCAAAGCCTTTGACTTTGTGGCTGGAAAATTCTTAAAGTGATAGGAATACCAGACTACCTTTCCTTCCCCCTGAGAAATCTGTATGTAGGTCAAGAAGCAACTGGCAGAACTGGAAATGGAACAATGGACTGGTTCCAAATAGAGAAAGAGGTACATGAAGTTTGTATATTGTCACACTGCTTGGACAGCAAGGAGATCAAATCAGTGTATCCTAACGGAAATCAGTCCTGAATACTCATTGGAAGGACCGATGCTGAAGCTGAAATTATAATCCTTTGGCCACTTGATGTGAAGAACTGACTCTTTGGAAAAGACCCTGATTCCAGGAAAGATTGAAAGCAGGAAGTGAAGGGGGTGACAGAGGATGAGATGGTTGGATGGAATCACTGACTTGGTAGATATGAGTTTGAGCATGCTCCGGGAGTTGGTGATGGACCAGGAAGCCTCATGTGCTGTAGTCCATTGAGTTGCAAAGAGTCAGACATGACTGAGCGACTAAACTGACTTGCTTTTGGAATATTCAGAAATAGTGAAAGCTGGTCCTAATTTCTCTTCTTCTTTTTTTTGGTACAAATCAGTTTTTTTCTTGGTATCAGCTTTCCCAAAGTTATTATTTTTTCACCTTCAGAACCATGATTCCCAGGAATCTATAAGAGGTATAAAGAGTGAATTTGTACAAACAATGAAAGAATTTCTTATACTTATGTCTGTGGACATATATGAAATTTATTAATCATCTTTCAGTGCCTGAGGAAAGCCTCTTAGAACATTTTTAAGTACATGATCAGTAAGAATAGTATTTGAAATTAAAATCTGAGTCAATTAAGCATAGAGTTTTTCTGCTAAGTACTCAAAAAAAAGTTTATCAACAGCCTATGGCCAAAGGAGGATCAGAATTCAAGTGCAGTGAGGCTAATAGAGGCATCAGCTGTTGAAATAGAATTGAACTGAGGTTCAGGAATTAGACTTGACAGAAAGATTAATAATTCAGCCAGTATAGAGAAAGCAACGTGAATGGTTTCAGTGTTTGGTGATTTTATGCTATCTGGAAAAAAAAAAAAAAGAAAGAAAATCAATCATGCTTTGGACCTTGATACTTTGTGAAGTGGAATAATGACTGGCAGAGCCCCTGAAGCTGATATCATGGCTCTCTTCAATCAATGCTTTCACCAGGTTTTCTCTTGGCCCATCAACAGAGTGACTATAGTTCACAAGCACCTGAAGGAAAGATGGAATTAAGGGGCACATTTTAAATAAGAATAAACCCAAAGACAAACATTGGCTATTTCATTTGTGCAATTCTGTTGCTGTGGTGTTCAGAGTGTCTCTGTCTTGGATTATGACAGATTTTGTTTTCTTCCTATTATAGCCTGTGGGAAAATCAGTTGTAAATGAGCCTATCCAATATCAGCTGGCAAAAAGTACTAGACAAGGTGAAAATATGTAATCAAACCCCCAAAACAACTATCTAAAATGTGTAGCTACAAGCTAAATAACATATATTAATTAAGGATATAAGAAATGACTAATACATGCAAGCAAACCAGAACACTGATGAATTCTCAACCCAACTCTCATAGTTCAGTTCAGTCACTCAGTCATGTCTGACTCTTTGCGACCCCATGAATTGCAGCACACCAGGCCTCCCTGTCCATCACCATCTCTTGGAGTTCACTCAGTCTCACGTCCATCAAGTCCATGATTCTCTCCAGCTATCTCATCCTTGGTTGTCCCCTTCTCCTCCTGCCCCCAATCCCTCCCAGCATCAGAGTCTTTTCCAATGAGTCAACTCTTCGCATGAGGTGGCCAAAGTACTGGAGTTTCAGCTTTAGCATCATTCCTTCCAAAGAAATTCCAGAGTTGATCTCCTTCAGAATGGACTAGTTGGATCTATTTGCAATCCAAGGGACTCTCAAGAGTCTTCTCCAACACCACAGTTCAAAAGCATCAATTCTTTGGCACTCAGCCTTCTTCACAGTCCAACTCTCACATCCATACATGACCATAGGAAAAACCATAGCCTTGAGTATTTTACAGGTATTGTTACTAGAGTGCATTATACAGTGACTCACCTTGGAGAGTGTATGAGTCTGCTAAGGCAGTTTATGGGCACACAATGGCAATCTTTTTACAAAGCTGTGGTGATTATCTTTCTGTCAGCTGACATCTACATCTCTAACAAGGATCCCTCTAGTGTTTATGGTTTTAACTTTGAAAGTGAGAGATAAGTTAACTTGAGACAATCTTAGGAAGAAAAAATGGGGAGGTTCTAAGGATATCGTAATGCATACATAACTGTGGCAAAGTGATATCTCAGTAGCTTCTACTTTCATACACTCTTGTAAGAATGGATTCTGTGATCCGCATATACCTCAGTCACAGCATATTCTCTTGAACCAGCTTAGAACATACCTTTCTACTTAATAAGTCTTTTAACTTTGTTGGGTTTCCCTGGTGGCTCAGATAGTAAAGAGTTTGCTGTAATGCAGGAGACGCAGGTTTTATTCCTGGATGGGAAGATACCCTGGAGAAGGAAATAGCAACCCACTCCACTATTCTTGTCTGGAGAATTCCTTGGACAGAAGAGCCTGGTGGGTGAACTATAGTCCCTAGGTCACAAAGAGTCAGGCATGACTGAGTGGTTAACACTTTGACTTTGTTGAGTTAGTAAAAGCTATTATTTACCCCCTTTATCTTTTTCTAATTTGTATTAACAAGACTTTCAAGAAGCTGCAATTGTTAGAAAGGACAGTGTAGAATTTAAAAATTATCAAGTTTTATGTAATAATCTAGCATTTGAAAATATGTTGTGTTAGACTAAGAAAAGTTGTTGAGTATGCATAGGAGTAGGGAAGGAAACTAAATTTTTTGAGCATCTGTTAATAATGATTAAAATAATTAGGTCTTTGCACATAATATCTTCATCTTCACAGCAACCTTACAGGCAAATATTATCACCTCATTTACAAACATGGAAAAAGCTACCAAACATAATTATGCTTGTGACTCAAGAATAGTAAGGAAGAGAAAGCGAACAACTCTACTCTTCTTTACATCCACACTCTTTTCATTACACATTCAGGCTGGCATTGAGTCTATCTACCAGTGCAATATGTCATGGTTCTCCAGCAATTATATTCATAGAAATAGAGTAACATTGCATTGATTGCTTGTTTGTCTACTTATTTTTTCCAGATGTAGAGTCAGATCTAGGAGATTTCAGTTGTACCAAGGGGTAAGGCCTGCATGACTTATTTTTAATTTCATGTTAAATACTCTGTCAAGAAAATAAATTTAAACTCAAAAATGAATTGAGATTGTCATCAGAACAATGAGTTTGCCTTATATTGGGTTCTTGTATCATCCATTTTCAGGTGTCAGACAAAAAAT
>SJYV01055166.1:339615-366766 GCA_006410875.1 Neotragus pygmaeus
AAATGGAAAGTTATAAAAGAGAGGAAGACTGTAGATTCTGGAGAAAGAGAGAGTATGGGATTAAGTATCCAAGGGATGAGCTCCTTTGATAGGATCAAAGTGATGTTTTCCAGCACAATTGGAACAATAGAGTTCTGGATTCAAATATTGTGAGGATGTCAGAAGATCTGATCAGGGCAACATGCTGCAGCTCTCTTCTCTTTTCTTTTCTGTTCCTAGAAAATGAGAAACAAAGGTTATCAGTTAAAGTAAGAAATAATTGGCAGAGACAGGAGGAGAATGGACTGACAAGAGAAATGAAACAGGAATGTCAGGCAGCACTGAGTCTCCAGGGAACATTTAAGACATTGATGTGTGATGAGCCCAATCAGGTCACTCTAATTAAGTGAGGCTGTTGGATTTGACTGTACGGTAGGAACAGAGTAGGCTATAATAGAATTAGTCTTTGCCAGTAGAATGTGATGGAAGAAGGAAGAAATCAAGAGAGTCGACTGTGTCTGAAGATATTTCAGTATGGAGATGATTCATGAAAACCAAATGGGTGTAGATGAAATAGAGAACATGAAGGACAGTGAAAAGTTGGTAGGTTTCATGAGTAGAGTTGATGACTAGGATATTAGAGTGGTGACTTAGAAAGATTGCACCATAAGTTGAGATACTTGAAATGAATATTATGAGGTACAATAATATTGGAAAACATGCTGTATAGTCAATGACCATGAAAATGATCAGTTGAGGTGAGAATGAGAATAAATTCATTGGCAGTGGGGACACAGGATGAGAGACACAGGGAGCTAAGTGAATTATTTAAAAGGACCAAAAATACTGAAGAAAGTCAAGGTGGAAAAAAGAGCTGTATTGCTACTGCTGCTAAGTCTCTTCAGTCGTGTCCAACTCTGTGAAACCCCATAGACTGCAGCTCACCAGGCTCCCCCGTCCCTGGGATTCTCCAGGCAAGAACACTGGAGTGGGTTGCCATTTCCTTCTTCAATGCATGAAAGTGAAATCGCTCAGTCGAGTCCGACTCTTAGCGACCCCATGGACTACAGCCTATCAGGCTCCTCCANCCTGGGATTCTCCAGGCAAGAACACTGGAGTGGGTTGCCATTTCCTTCTTCAATGCATGAAAGTGAAATCGCTCAGTCGAGTCCGACTCTTAGCGACCCCATGGACTACAGCCTATCAGGCTCCTCCATACATGGCATTTTCCAGGCAAGAGTACTGGAGTGGGTTGTCATTGTCTTCTCCGAAAGAGCTGTAAGCCAGGTGCAAAAAAACGCTTCAGAAAAAGCATATATACCCAGGATAAAGAGAGGTGACCTCAAAGGAGCACAGATGATGTATCAGTTGCATGTAATTTAATGCAACTTTTTATTCTGCTTTAGGAAAGAGGTAGAACCACCTCCTTTAGATTTAGCTGTAGGCAGGTATTGGAAAAGATACACCAGCACTGAGATGGTCTTCTTCAGTACTACATTCAATAGAACATCTACATTTCATTAGAGAAAAAAATAGAGAGAAACGGTTGTATGAGGTTTTGCTGACAATAAACACTGAGTTCCAGAGAACACAAGAGAAAGAACAAGATTTTGAATCAGATGATATGTAGTCTAATTAATATGAGAGCCCCATGTGATAAGCCATGATCTAACAAGCCTAGGCTTCTAGTGGTGACTTAAATATAGAAGGATCAACTTTAATAGTCTCTAAAAGAAATGCAGGTAATGTGTTCCAATGGTAGCCTTTTCTGAGACTGCTGGGAGGTTTGGAATGGCAGGAAGGATAGATGTCCATGGGCCTCCCTTGAACTCCCACTGAAGGCAGGATTGAGAGAGGTGGAGATACAGTTCAAAATCAGAATTACTTGATTTTGGGACAGTGCTTGCCCTCTGCAACCCCCGTTTGCTATCATAACTACATGGGAAAATCTGCCCCTTTTGCTTTTTCTTTTTGTGGCTATAGTGTCTGTGTCAGAAATGATTGAAGTACATGGCTCACACTTTAACCAGAGCAATAGATTATCACCTACAGGTACCTGTGAGAGAATTAAATCGTGAATTTACTGCAATTTAGCACCTGCCAAATGCTTGCTTAAGACATATAATATCTGAGAAGAATAGTTGAATGAAAAGACTTTGTGTCCAATTAGGCTCTCTCTTAAGTTACAATTCTTNATCACCTACAGGTACCTGTGAGAGAATTAAATCGTGAATTTACTGCAATTTAGCACCTGCCAAATGCTTGCTTAAGACATATAATATCTGAGAAGAATAGTGGAATGAAAAGACTTTGTGTCCAATTAGGCTCTCTCTTAAGTTACAATTCTTACATTAAATTAGATCATCAGAATGCAACAGAACTGAAGGCATAATTATAATTATATCAGCCCCTCACTGAGCCACATTTATTAATATTCCTTCTCCATTATAAAGATGCATTCGTTTGAAGAGGAGTTATATCTTTTATTAAACCAAGATTATATATTGTGTTAATCTGTGTCTCTTAAACAGAGAAGCTTGCCATAAATTCTTTTATTTAACTTTATTACAAGGAAATCACTTAATTCTGTAAGGAAATTTGCCATACAGATATTGTCTGAGTACAAAATTAACTTAATGAATTTCAGTTCTTTTCCAAGATTTTAGGATAATCTGGAACCTAGAAAGTTTAGGATAATTATCAAAGTCTGACTCTATATCATCTCTCTGGAAATAAAGTATATATGGCATGTGTTTTTATTAGATGTTCTCTTATGAGCTTCAACTATACTGAGTTCAGCTCAGTTCAGTCACTCAGTCATGTCCGACTCTCTGTGACCCCATGAATTGCAGTATGCCAGGCCTCCCTGTTTATCACCATCTCTCGGAGTTTACTCAGACTCGCTTCCATCGAGTCCATGATGCCATCCAGCCATCTCACCCTCGGTCATCCCCTTCTCCTCCTGCCCCCAATCCCTCCCAGCATCAGAGTCTTTTCCAGTGAGTCAACTCTTCTCATGAGGTGGCCAAAGTACTGGAGTTTCNATGGGGTTCTCAAGGCAAGAATACTGAAGTGACTTGCCATTCCCTTCTCCAGTGGACCAGGTTCTGTCAACCCTCTCCACTATGACCTGCCTGTCTTGGGTTGCCCCACAGGCATGGCTTGGTTTCACAGAGTTAGACAAAGTTGTGGTCCTAGTCTGATTAGATTGACTAGTTTTCTGTGAGAATGGTTTCAGTGTGTCTGGCCTCTGATGACCTCTTGCAACACCTACCATCTTACTTGGGTTTCTCTTATCTGGGGTGTGGGGTATCTCTTTACGGCTGCTCTAGCAAATCACAGCCGCTGCTCCTTACCTTGGACGAGGGGTATCTCCCTACCACCACTGTTCCTGACCTTCAATGTGGGATAGCTCCTCTAGGCCCTCCTGCACCTGCCCAGCCACTGCTCTTAAAGCCCTATAATGAAAGCTCAAGCTTTCTAATTTTTTTTTAAGAAGTAAGCTAAATAAAAGTACTTAGATTATGTTAATTGTCTCAATTCCATCAATATTTTTGCTCTAAATTAAAAAAAAAAAAAAGCATTGCTATTTGTTATGTAAGCCTAGATTCCCTATTTCCAGGTAAATCCTAAAAGGAACATATGGATTCATGACTCTAATTCATAAAACTTAGAGTAGGAGAGAAGGGAATTGATAATGTTAATAATACTTTGAAAAGCAGATGTGATTAGTCAACTTCTACGTACTTGTTTATATGTTCTTTAACCTTCATAATGTTATATATTATTAATTATTATTATTAGAGAAAATTGCAGCTTTGAGACAGTAATTAAAATTTTTAATCTCACATTGCCCATATATACAAGAATGGGGATAGGAACTCAAATATGTTTAACTTAAACACCTGCACTCTTAATCCCACATCTACTGTCTTCTAAACTCACTTCAGGATATCTAGGCTTTACTGTATTCACATTTTTACTCCAACTTTTAGTTAAAGTTCTGGTAAGGAGCTTGTTACTCAGAGGCAGAACAAACATCTATTACACTGCACATCTCTGTGATTACAGAACAACCTACCAAAATGTGCAGGGAAGTCTTGAAATTATTGAATGTCCTAAAGGCTTAGTAAATATCAATAATAGAAGATCTATTCTGTCTAAGGACTAATAGCATATAATTTTGCCCAAGTGATAAGCTATTTTGGTTTAATTGCCTTATTTCTCTTTGTTCCTAGAGGGTAGATTATGATTAGAATACATTGACCCCTAAAATATTTAAGAGGACTATATAAGGAAATAGCCATCATTATAGTATTCAACTTGAGTAGATATTTTTTTTATCTAACAAAATCTTCTGCATTTGATCAGTTAATTGAAAAACTGTATCAATCCAGTGGAAATTCCACGTGGTTTGGAGCTGTTACACCTGAGTTTTGAGTAATGACTTGAGTATCTATTAGTCCTATCAACCTGGGTCGGCCATTCAATCTGTTAGCTTTTTCATCTGTAGGATGATGATTGTAAAATAATAGCTATAATAGTTTGTACTGAAGGTCAAGTGAGGCCGTATTTGTAAAAATGCTTTAGTAAGTGCTTTGTGGTCAGTTTCTTTGCTGTTTTAATATACTACGTGAATAAAACTAAATTTTGGCCTTTAATGAGCTTTTTTTTTTTTTTTTTACCATTATGAACCCATAGTTTAATAAAATTAATAAATGTTAAATTCTTTTAGAAGGTAATGTTTGCATGTATTTTGAACTTAAAACATGACATTGTTTGTCTCAAAAGGAAATTCTCTTACATGCACTGCATATTTTTTTTCCATAAGAAGCATGTGGGCTCAGAAATTCTTATAGGGCTATTTTGTTAGTTTTATTTGATTTTTTTGGTTGAGCCACGTGGCTTGCAGGATTTTAGTTCCCTGACCAAGGACTGAACTCTGGCCATGGCAGTGACAGTGCTGAGTCCTAACCACTGGACCACCAAGGAACTCCACATTAGTTTTAATTTTTCTTTTCTATCCATATGCTGAACACTTTAGGAAATGGGAAGGTCTTGATCTAACTCAGAAGCTTCTGAGAGCATGTGGCTCATTTACTAAGAAACTGCAAGAGCCAAGTCTTGAGGAGCTAGTTTCTCCTGGCACAGTTTACAGACACTTTTTAGACCTACTCTGTAAATTTCTCCTTCTTCCCATTTCTCCTTTACCTATGCAAGTTTTTTCTTATCTTTGTCCTAAAGGCAGATAGTTAAAAATTTGGACAAAGTAGACATCCAAACAATATCTTTGAAAATGGGAGCAATTATTTTTTCATAACTTAGTCTTAACAGTTAACAGGCTCTCTGTTAGTGTTGACTTTTTAATATATATATGTAGCTTTACTTGAGTCTGAAATGTATATTCATTATAAAGTAAGTTCCAGCAAGGTAGGACTTTTTGTTTGTTTGCTTCTGTTGGTCTGTTTATTCACTGCTTAACAACCCTAAACCTAAACAGAGGTGCTTAGTAAATATTGCCAATTAAATAATTGAGTGTGTTTCAATTTAAAAAGTAACTGTGTCAACTACTGCTCAGAATTGTTTGGCTAGACAATAAAGAGCTCACACAGGATTTCAGCCCAGAATGAGGAAGTGCAAAGTAATTTCCTGAGGGAAGCAGGTAACAAGGCAAATGCAAAAGCCTATAAGAATTTCTGCCTTTTGATTTGACATTAATGGAGATTACTTAAAAATAAAAGCAGCTGCTCTGCAATAATAAACAAAAATTTTCAACATCCCTCTTTTCCTTGCCATTTTGTCACTCTAGTCTTATCTTTTAATTAAACTTGAAATTTAAAATAAATGTGTCTGGTTTGCTAGTTTATTAAATGGAATATCAATAGTGAGCTTCTAGATTCAGCAATTGGTATGCTATAGAATGTCTTTTAAAAATAAATGGCCACATCAAGGCTCTGATTTTATCGAAAGTCCAAGTTTATAGTTCTACTATTAGTAAGAAGGAAAAGAAAAGTGAAAATTAAAGTGGCTTGATTTTAGACTCCTTTATAGTATGTTGAAGTGCTCACATATCTTTATTTAAGAAATAATTAACTTTTATTAACCATGGAAATGTTGCCAAGAAATGTAAAGTTCATTATACTTTGTACAATGCCATCTGCCTTGAAACTTCTGAATTTATAACTTCTTGAATTTTGCATGCATTGGTCATTTTTGTATTTTGCTGAAAAATCCATCCTAATGAAATTCATTATATATCCTCTCAATTAATCACATAACATTTGAGTTAGCAAAGAATATTGTTTGCTTTTGAGCTATTATTTTGTCATTAACCAGTGGCATTAAATTGTCAATAATAAGAAAACCAAGGGTAATTATTTTGCTTATAGGCATATAATCACACATACTTAAGGTTTGGTTGTGCTTTAGTATATTTGTGGTGCTAGTGGTTAAAGCAATGGCAGCCCACTTCAGTACTCTTGCCTGGAAAATCCCATGGACGGAGGAGCCTGGTAGCCTGCAGTCCATGGGGTCGATAAGAGTCGGACATGACTGAGAGACTTCACTTTCACTTTTCACTTTCATGCATTGGAGAAGGAAAATGGCAACCCACTCCAGTGTTCTTGTTTGGAGAATCCCAGGGACAGAGGAGCCTAGTGGGCTGCCATCTATGGGGTCACACAGAATAGGACATGTCTGAAGTGACTTAGCAACAGCAGCAGTGGTTAAAGAACCCATGTGCCAATGCAGGAGATGTAAGAAACACAGATTCAATCTCTGGGTCAGGAAAATCCCTTGAAGAGCACATGGCAACCCACTCCAGTATTCTTGCCTGGAGAATCCCAATGGACAGAAGAGCCTGGACAGTCCATGGGGTAGCAAAGAGTTGACACTCCTGAAGTGACTAGCATGCACATAGTATATTTAATGACCACTGTATCTCAGGATTATGGTTATTACTCTTGTTTCTACTAGCATTTGGAGAAGGAAATGGCAACCCACTCCAATATACTTGCCTGGAAAATCCCATGGACAAAGGAGCCTGGTGGGCTACTGTCCAGAGGCTCACAAAGAGTCAGACACAACTGAGGTGAATTAGCGCAGGCTACCAACAATCTGTGACTTTGGCTTTTTGGTATTTCATGACTCAGCTTTTATTTATGAAATAAGAATGATAATATTTGGCTTCAGTTAATCTTATGGATAGGTGAAAGGGCAGAAAGAAGATATATAGCAATGTTTCAGAAAATATTCTTAAAGTATCAAAGCAAAGCATTAAAATATTAGTAAACTCTCTAAAAAATTAGATTTTCAAAATGGCAGAAAATAGTTTTCCTACTATTATTTATTGTTGTTATTGTTTTATCATTTATCTTTGTTATTGTTTTAAAATAATCTGTATCTGCATATTTTGTATATATTCAGTTGTGAATGATAATGCCATATTTAGCTCTTTAAATATTCACTGTACTAGTTATATCAACTTGGTAGAAATGTAAATATTAATTGTGGTACTGTAGGTCTTTAATCCTACACTAGATAATACATTGGGAAGTAGTATTGGTCATTAAAAAAAAAGAAATGTATAATTAATATGTAGTATAATAAAAGAATGGGCTTCATTGGTGGATCAGTGGTAAAGAATCCACATACCAATGCAGGAGGCACAGGTTTGATCCCTAGGTCAGAAAATACCTTGGAGAAGGAAATGACAACCCATTCCAATATCTTTGCCTGGGAAATCCTATAGAAAGAAGAGCCTGATGGGCTACAGTCCATGGGGTCACAAAAGAGTTGGACAGGACTTAGCAGCTAAACAACAACAACAAAAGAAAAATGTCAAGTTGGCTGTACCTCTTGGGGGACAACTATAAGACAAACCTAAACAAGAATAAATATTATTATCTAGGATTTATATAATATCCTGACCCAAGGATTGAAACTGCATCTCCCATGTCTCCTATATTAGAGGCAGAATTTTTAGCACTGAGCCACCAGAGAAGCCTACAAGCATAAGAAAATGGATCTAACTGGGTAAAAGTTCATAGCCAAATAGGCATTATTATAAAAGAAAGTAACTTTTTAGGTTACTTCATTAAAATATATTACAGTGTTCATTTATGGTTGACAGTACATCCACTATGCAGTATTAGATTTTTAACTACTTCTATTTAAAAAAGAAACACATTTATTTTTAATTAAAGGATAATTGCTTTATAATATTGGTTGGTTTCTGCCATACATCAATATGAATCAACCATAGGTTTTACATATGTCCCTTCCCTCTTGAACCTCCTTCGCAACTACCACCCATCCCACCCCTCTAGGTTGTCACAGAGTACCTGTTGGAGATCCCTGAGTCATACAGCAAATTCGCACTGGCTATCTAGTTTATATGTGGTAATGTAAAATTTTCCATTCGGCTCTATCCATTTGTCCCACCCACTCCTTCCTACTCTGTGTCCACAAGTCTGTTCTCTTTGTTCATGCTGTCCTGCAAAGGGGTTCATCAGCATCATATTTCTATATTCCATATATATGCATTAATATATGATAAATATTTTTCTCTTTCTGACTAGCTTCAGTCTGCATAAAAGGTTCTCAGTTCATCCACCTCATTAGAACTGATTCAGATGAATTCCTTTCTATGGCTGAGTAATGTATTCACTCCAATCCCAAAGAAAGGCAATGCCAAGGAATGCTCAAATTACTGCACAATTGCACTCATTTCACATGCTAGTAAAGTAATGCTCGAAATTCTCCAAGCCAGGCTTCAACAATACGTGAACCATGCTCTTCCGGATGTTTAAGCTGATTTTAGAAAAGGCAGAGGAACCAGAGATCAAATTGCCAACATCTGCTGGATCATAGAATAAGCAAGAGAGTTCCAGAAAAACATCTATTTCTGCTTTATTGACTATGTCAAAGCCTTTGACTGTGTGGATCACAATAAACTGTGGAAAATTCTGAAAGAGATGGGACTATCAGACCAGCTGACCTGTCTCTTGAGAAACCTGTATGCAGGTCAGGAAGAAACAGTTAGAACTGGATATTGAAAAACAGACTTTTCCAAATAGGAAAAGGAGTATGTCAAGGCTGTATATTGTCACTCTGCTTATTTAACTTATATAGAGAGTACATCAGGAGAAATGCTGAGCTGCATGAAGCACAAACTGGAATCAAGATTCCTGGGAGAAATATCAATAACCTCAAATATGCAGATGACACACCCTTATAGCAGCAAATGAAGAACTAAAGAGCCTCTTGATGAAAGTGAAAGTGGAGAGTGAAAAAGTTGGCTTAAAGCTCAACATTCAGAAAACTAAGATCATGGCACCTGGTCCCATCACTTCATGGCAAATAGATGGGGAACAGTGGAAACAGTAGCTGACTTTATTTTTTCTGGGCTCCAAAATTACTGCAGATGTGAATGCAGCCATGAAATTAAAAGGCGCTTACTCTTTGGGAGGAAAGTTATGACAAACCCAGACAGCATATTAAAAAGCAGAGACATTTCTTTGTTAACAAAGGTCTGTCTAGTCAAAACTATGATTTTTTCAGTAGTCATATATGGATGTGAGAGTTGGATTATAAAGAAAGCTGAGCACCGAAGAATTGATGCTTTTCAACTGTGGTGTTGGAGAAGACTCTTGAGAGTCCCTTGGACTGTAAGGAGATCCAACCCGTCCTAAAGGAGATCAGTCCCGGGTGTTCATTGGAAGGACTGATGCTAAAGATGAAACTCCAGTACTTTGGCCATCTCATGCGAAGAGCTGACTCATTGGAAAAGACCCTGATGTTGGGAAAGATTGAGGGCAGGAGGAGAAGGGGATGACAAAGGATGGGATGGTTGGATGGTATCACCAACTCAATGAACATGAGTTTGGGTAAACACTGGGAGTTGGTGATGGACAGGGAGGCCTGGTGTGCTGCAGTTCATGGGGTCACAAACAGTCAGACACTACTGAGCAACTGAACTGAATTGATGGTAGTTTTATTACTAGTTATTTAAGGAATCTCCACACTGTTCTCCATAGTGATTGTATCAATTTACATTCCTACCAACAGTGCAAGAGGGTTTCCATTTCTCCACAGCCTTTCCAGCATTTATTGTTCATAGATTTTTCAATGATGGCCATTATGACCAGTGTGAGGTGATACCTCATTATAGTTTTGATTTGTGTTTCTCTATGGTGAGTGATGTTGAGCATTTTTTCATGTGTTTGTAAGCCATCTGTATCTCTTCTTTGGAGAAATGTCTGTTTAGGTCTTCTGCCCACTTTNTTCCATTTCTCCACATCCTTTCCAGCATTTATTGTTCATAGATTTTTCAATGATGGCCATTATGACCAGTGTGAAGTGATACCTCATTATAGTTTTGATTTGTGTTTCTCTATGGTGAGTGATGTTGAGCATCTTTTCATGTGTTTGTAAGCCATCTGTATCTCTTCTTTGGAGAAATGTCTGTTTAGGTCTTCTGCCCACTTTTTGATTGGGTTGTTTGTTTTTCTGGTATCAAACTGATTGTATATTTTGTAGATAAGTCCTTGGTCATTTGTTTCATTTACTATTATTTTCTCTCATTCTGAGGATTGTCTTTTCACCTTAGTAGTTTCCTTTTCTGTGCAAAAGCTTCTCACAAATACAACTGATAACTTAGAATGTATCTNCAAACTGATTGTATATTTTGTAGATAAGTCCTTGGTCATTTGTTTCATTTACTATTATTTTCTCTCATTCTGAGGATTGTCTTTTCACCTTAGTAGTTTCCTTTTCTGTGCAAAAGCTTCTCACAAAGACAACTGATAACTTAGAATGTATCTGGAGTGATAAGAGATTTGTAAACCACACACATGAGGAACATGTGAAGTACTAAACCTAATTAGCTCCCCCTCCCAAATGCTATCATAGCACCTAGGGAATTTTATCATAATTTACAAAACTGTCTACCTCTCTGTAACCACATTGAGCTATAAACTCTGTAACACACCATGTATCTTATTTACCATAATATCCCCAGTGTCTCAGTTCAGTTCAGTTCAGTTGCTCAGTCGTGTCCAACTCTTTGCGGCTCCATGAATTGTAGCACACTAGGCCTCCCTGTCCATCACCAACTCCNAGGCTCAGATTATTTTAGTCTCAGATTCTTCTGTGCTGGCTTTCCAGTCTCAGATTCTTCTGTGCTGGTGGCTCAGTGGTAAAGAATCCACCTGCAATGCAGAAGATGGGAGTTCTGTTCCTGGGTGGGGAAGATCCCCTGGAGAAGGAAATGGCCACCCACTCCATTATTCTTGCCTGGAAAAACCCCATGGACAGAGGAGCCATCAGGCTACAGTTAATAGGGTCACAAAAGAGTCAGACAACAATTCTCCTATACCATCTATGAGGCAGGCAAATGGACATCACGCCTTCTCTGTCTAATAGGAAACAGAGGTAAGAGAAAGCACCATCGAAAGGTGGGCAGTGTCAGGACACCAACATGCTCAGCTTAACCCTGTACTTACTCTATTGTGAAATCCCCTAGGAGAACATCTGAAGACTTGTCTCCTAACTCACCTGTGATTCGTGCTCACCCCCAAGTAGGGATATGCTCCAGAACCCGGCCAGCTCCCAGTCCATGAGATTTGCCTTGCCTATATATTGAGGATGTCCTGTGTGCCTGCACCTCCAATTTCTAATCCTATTATTAATGCCCTTTACCCTGTCATGTTTCTTGCTGACAGTCCAACAGATGTCCTCAGAGAAACCAGAAATAGACATGGCTTTAGAATACAAAACTATCCAAAAAATTGTTTAAACACAATGGCTTTAAGTTCAGAAATCTTGCATCTAAACCACTCAAGGGCAGAATGTTGTACTTGAAGTCATAAACCTAGATTCATGTCCCTTTTCTTGGGCATACAGTATCTGATGTTGTTAAATCACTTAAATTCATTGAACTGTTGTTAATCTGTACAATGGAGAAAGCAGTCCCAATCCCCTTCATTAAGTTGGTGGGAGACTCAGAGGTAAAAATAATCACATAACTAGTATTAATATTTAATACTCTAATTTGAAAAGATACAAACCCCCTAATGTTTATAGGGGCACTGTTTACAATAGCTGAAATACGGAAGCAACCTCGGAGTCCATCGACAAACGGAAAAAGGGGATGTGACACATATATACAATGGACTATTATGCAGCCATAAAAAAAGAAAGAAAGAATGCCATTTGCAGCAATATGGATGAACCTAGAGATTATCACACTAAGTGAAGTAAGCCAGAAAGAGAAAGACAAATGTATGATATCACTTATATGTGGAATCTAAAATATGATACAAATGAGCTTATTTGCAAAACAGAAACAGACTTGCAGACATATGGTTACCAAAGGGGAAAAGGGGTGGGGGGAAAGATAAATTAGGAGTTTTAGATTAATATATGTACACTACTACATATACAATAGATAATCAACAAGGACCTACTGTGTAGCACATGGAACTGTATTCAATATCTTACAATAAACCATAGGGAAATTATGGTCTATTTATTCAGTTATACATAGCTTCCCTGGTGGCTCAGAGGGTAAAGCGTCTGCCTGTGATGTGCGAGACCCAGGTTCGATCCCTGGGTTGGGAAGACCCCCCTGGAGAAGGAAATGGCAACCCACTCCAGTATTCTGGCCTGGAGAATCCCATTGACAGAGGAGCCTGGTGGGCTACAGTCCATAGGGTCACAAAGAGTTGGACACAACTGAGTGACTACCCTACCCTAACTGAATCACTTTGCTGTATACCAGAAGCTAATACAACATTGCAAGTCAATTATACTTCTATTTGAAAAAAAAAAATACTCACTGAATTCTTTCTCTGTCCTTATTGTTCATTATATTAAGTGGCTAAGTTAACTAGAAGCTATGCCTGCAGAGATCTGCTATTTCAGAGTATATGTTTTATCATTCTCAGTGATATCAATTAATCCTCCATGAGGAAGATGAGAGGGTAATAAGTCACAGAGGAATAACAATGCACAGAAAGTTTAGGTAGCTTATCCCATATCCCACATTTAGTAAGTGGTGAAACCAGGTCCCTCCCCCAGGAACTGTCCAAGTGGATCGCTAGGTGGCTAAACTCCCTGCATCCAGGGGCACTCCTTGTCTGCCAGTCATCTTGGGAGAATCATCACCCTTCTCAGGGCCCCAGCTACCTTGGTTAAAATAAATCTATATTGATCCTAAAAGGCTGGCTAAGCTTCCCTAGGAGATAGGGCCAACTTAACTCTATAAGCAGAGACCAAGTCCAGTTTGTGATGCCAAGAATTTCACAAGCTAATGCCAACCATGCCAAAGCCATTAGTAAAGACCTATGGTTTTTCACCCCGCTATACCTTCTTTTTCTTTTTCTCCAACAGACCAGGGTCAGTATTAAAGTCAGCTCTGTGTTTTAAAGAAATGAAACCCCCCAAGACCCCAGCCTCGTTCCTTAGAAATCTGCTCTCCTGAGATCCTAGGGCTAACTGTACCAACACAGGGGGATCCTGACCACTCACCACGGCCGTGTCACGCAGGACAGTCATTGTCATTTTGCTCTGGTCGCTTGCGTTGTGCAGGAAACTCCTGTGCCTGTCCCGTCTTGTGTGTGCTAATGTGGTGTCAGCGAGAGTACCTGTTAGTTTTATAGCAATCTCTGTCCTTGTTTCAAGTGACCTGCTTACTGCCTAAGTTGTGGTTGCCCCAGAGAAACCGATGAATGTAGTGTTTTTTGTTTTTTCCTATTCCACTTCCTGAAGGGGGAGTCGAAGGGGGACTCTAGAAAGGGATGACGAAGAAAGGACCAGATCTTCCTCTCCTTCTGCCCCCACCCCACCCTCATTGCCCTCACACTATAGCTAATCTCTTAACTTATATACTACAGAGATGAGCCAAATGACAACTGCTATCATGAGTGTTCATATTCTTCCCCCCAAAGGCTAAGAATCTAGTCACGCACCTTCTGTTCTACTTTCCAGTCATGCAAAGTGAACCGTGATTTAAGGGCACAAATCATCCTTCCAGGAGACGCAGGATTAAACTATCTTTAGCTCCACTTTGTGAATGGAAAAACAAAACCAACGAAATGAATGGCATCAGTGAGACAGTCAGAGTTGATATCCCCAGGCAGTTAGTTTCATGGTTTCCCTGAAGTAATTCTGTTTTAACCCAATGGTTAGACTCTTACTGGTGTTTAATAGACTGATAATCATTATTCATAGGACATAAAAACAACCATTACCTTGGCTCTCTCTGAATGAACATGATTTGATTTTTTTAACCAAAATGGATTAGCAAGTAGAGCCTTTAAGTCTCTGATGTGTTATTTTAAATGACCTGCAAAAAATTAAAATTTATCTTAGTTCACTGCTGGTCAACATTTATTAAGAACAGGCTGTATGCTGGGCAATATAGCCTAGGAATACACAGACATTTCTGAAATAGTAATAACTTACTTTTTATAATGTCCATTAGACTTAGTCACTCAGTCATGTTCGACTCTTTGTGACCCTTTGGACTGTAGCCCAGTCCCTTTATAGTATAAGCCCTTCTTATACGATAAATCATGGACTAACACTGGGGACACATGATGAATATATGATGAACACACAGCTAATTATAGTGGAAGCTTTTCACTAACTGGCCCTGTACCACCCATGGCCCAAGCTATTACCAACTTTTAAGTTTCAGTAAATTCACGTAAAGCTGTCATTCAACACACCAACTGAAGGAAAGCTACATGCCTCAAAACAGCCTGGAGTTAAAACTCCCCTCCAGATCCTCCCCACCATTCTATACAGAATAAAGAACTTTCTCCCCCCCAAAAAAGGAATGGACATTAAGATTAATGACGTTCAGCTGCCAGCCAAGCCCAGTCTCCGGCTGGTCTCAGGAATTCCTTACCCCAGTTGTTGAAAGCTAACTAATCAAAAATAATCATGAGGAAAAACAGACCCCTTCAAAATGATGCATCTCCACACATGTATGTTTTCTGTGTATACCTACTCTCTTCTTGACTCAGTGTAGCAGCCCACTAATATGACTGCTGCCTCTTCTCACCTCATTAAAGTGATCTGTAAAGTGCCAGTCTCATTTTTTTTTTTCTTGAACCTCACCTTCTCTAACTCCCTTACCTTACATTTTTTGGTGCCAAAACCCAGGAGGTTGAGGATCATTCTCATTCTCCGTGGCCAGCTCTTTGGAGCATGGAAGCCTGCTGAGCTCACTTTCCTGCCCAGGTTTTCAAGACCTCCTGGAGAGGATGCCCGGTGCCTTCATGAACGGTACAAGCCCTGTATAAGGGCTTTATTGGTTTTCCATGTACCCCGAGGAATATTGGCCTCCCTCTCTCTCTTTCTTTCTCTCTCTTCCTCTTTTCTCTACACTCTCTATTTCACGAGACCAACCAACTCCAGGATAGAGGCCTTTTGCCATTTGACCTCCCTCCATCCACTACGAATTCTCGCCTGACCCAGTAGCCCAAGTAAGCTCAGACGGTACTTTAAGGTGCCATAGACTATCATCCTTTCTGGGTTCCCAGGGAACCCTCTGGCCAAAAGGCCCTCTGGGGAAGTTCTTGGGGGATGCCCCTCCCTGCTTCAGAGTCTCTCTCTCCCTTTGCCTCATCGAAAGATTAGGTAATGACCTTTTCTCTCGACCAGACAGTCACTAGCTATTTGCTACGGGGTCAAGCAAATCCATCCCACAGGACTCTCCCTTAAGCCTGTGTAAAACGAAACCTCAAACCTCTGCTCTTGACCAATCTCAGGTTTCATAAACTAGAGTCACTTTGTACTCAAATTTGGCCTCAATACAAACTGGATAACCAAAACTGCTGGCCTGAGTTTGGGACTTTCAATTACAGTATTTTATCAGATCTCACTAACTTCCTCGGATGGAATGGCAAATTGTCAGAGGTCCCCTATAGTCAACCTTCTGGGACCTTAGAAGCCGTCCTTCTCTCTGCAAGGACTGTTCTACCTATCAAATCCTCCTCTGTTCTCTCTCCCGCTCCGTTACAAAAGAATCCAAATCTAAAGCTCCTAAAATGCCCCCTGAACCCTCAGCCCCCGACTTCCACCCAGCAGATGAGCTTCCTCCCCACAGCCCCAGAGATGAAGCTTCCGGAGACAAGACCCCACCCTCTAGCCCTTCCTCCTCCAAATCGGGAAGCAATGACCCCAAAACCCCAAAAGAGATTTCCAACCCCCACCATTAACCAGGACCCAAAGCAAACACATGTTTCTTCTCAGGGAGGTAGTGGGACCAGAGGGCCCTACATGGGTTCATGTGCCTTTCTCAGCTTCTGATATGAGCCAAACTGAAGAAAAATTGGGATCTTTTTCAGAAAATCCTGCTAGATATAGGAAGGAATTCCTCAGCCTTACACAAGCATATCATTTAATCTGGAATGATCTTTATTACATCATAAATGCCACTTTGACCCCTGATGAAAAGGAACGGATACGGCAGGCAGCCCGAGTTCATGCTGATCTGCTCCATAACCAATAGGGTTAATCCAGTGGCTAATGATGCAGTTCCTTTAACTGAGCCACAGTGGACACATCAAGCCAGCAATGCTGGCCTCTAATACCTACATCATATGATCACCTGTTTACTAGGAAGAATGCTAAAACGCTCTCACATTCATGTTAACTATGATAGGATTAGGGAAATGACTCAAGAAAAGGATGAAAATCCTGCCCTTTTTCTTTCATGGCTTATTGAGGCAGTCCAGAAATGCACAAACCTAGATATTTCCACCCCCGCCGGGCTCCTATACCTACCCGATATTCGCCGAAAACTACACCAGTTAGAAAAGGGCCCCAAAACCCCTCAGTGAGATTTCCTAGAAACAGTCTTTAAACTTTTCAATAATAGTGAAAGTGAAATCGCTCAGTTGTGTCTGTTTCTTTGCGATCCCATGGACTGTAGCCCACGAGGCTCCCCCATCCATGGAATTTTCTAGGCAAGAATACTGGAGTGGGTTGCCATTTCCTTCTCCAGGGGATCTTCAATAATAGGGAGGAAGAACAAAAAAGAAAAAAGAAAAGGAAAGAAAGGCCAAATGTGCTTTATTCACTGCAGCTATCCAAGAAAAAAAATCAACCCCTCTGGCCCGCCAACCTCGACCCACCCCTATGGGACCTAACCCTCCAGGACCCTGCTTCAGATGTAACCAAACGGGACACTGGGCTAAGTCCTGCCCAAGCCCCTGGCCACCCACCAAACCCTGCCCCACCTGCAAACAATGGGGCCTCTGGAAAGTGGATTGTCCTCAGATGCTACCCACCAAATCTCAGGGTCCACCCTAGGCCCAACAACAATGGATCGGGGGCCAGACTCTGGGGGGCTCTGTACCCTAGACCATGGCTCCTCAGACGAGAGGGGAATTGACCCAATTGTGATGGAGCCCAAGCTCCAGACCCCAAGTCTGTCCCATACAGACGGACTCAGAGCTTCGAGTAATTGGCACAGTGGCCAAACACAAAGTCTCACTACTAATAGACACTGGAGCAGCCTTTTCACTTTTAACCTCCTTTAAGGGCCCTCTCCAACCTTCAGAAGCGGCCATCAAAGGGGTCTTAGGCATCTCTTTTTATCCCCAAATAACCCCTCCTCTCCTTTGTTCCTTTGGCAAAACAACACTAACACATTCTTTTATAGTAGTTTCTCAATGCCCAGTGTCATTGATAGGACATGATCTTCTGGCTAAGCTACAAATTTTTATAAACCTCCCATTCTTAGATCCCATATCAATTCTTTGCATCCAAATGGCACCTGAACCCATGGCCAGCCCTCACTCCCAAAACCTGCTCCCTGATTTTCCCCCAATAGATCCTCAGGTCTGGGACACCAAAACCCCATCAGTAGTTTGACACCGTTCCCCTATACAGGTTTTTCTTAAAAATCCCTCTCAGGTCATAACCCAAAGTCAGTACACCCTGACCAAAGAATCCCGAAAAGGACTTAAACCAGTAGTCTCTCGATTACTCAAAGTCGGCCTTTTGCAGCCTGTCTGTTCTCCTCATAATACTTCTATACTGGCAGTCAAAAAGGGACCACACTCCTGGCGTCTAGTTCAAGATCTTCGCAAGATCAATGAGGCCATAATACCCGTACATCCTGTGGTCACTAATTCCTACACCCTTCTCTCACATAGTCCCCCTGACACATTCTACTTCACAGTATTAGACCTGAAAGATGCTTTCTTTACTATACCTCTACACCACTCTTCACGGCCCCTATTTGCCTTCACCTGGATGGACCCAGACACATATCAGTCTCAACTATCAACTTGGACTGTTTTACCACAGGGGTTTAGAGATAGCCCTCATTTTTTTGGTCAAGCCCTCCAAAGAGACCTACAAACTTTAGACATAGGCTCTACTACCTTACTCCAATATGTAGATGATTTACTGTTATGGAGTTCCTCTCGCCGTAACTGCCTAGTCCACACTGCAACATTAATAAATGCCCTAGGCAACTGGGGCTACAGAGTTTCACTCTCCAAAGCACAAATTGCTTCCACCACTGTCAGTTACATAGGGTTGCTTCACACTCCCACATCCAAAATAGTTCCAGCTCAGAGACTTCAAGCACTGACACAGACCCCCAGGCCCCAAACCAAGAGGGAACTTCTTTATCTATTAAGTCTATTAAACTTCTTCCGAATATGGGTCCCAAATTTTGCCCTCCACGCAAAACCTCTCTACCAAGCTACTCAAGGAAACAGATGAACCCTTATTGGCCCCCACCTCTCTTCACACCCCAATATAAACTCTTATCAAACATTTACTACAGACCCCGTCTCTTTACTTACCTGATGACACCAAGCCTTTTTCCCTTTTTGTACCTTCTCGACAAGGACATGCCTTAGGGATTCTGTGCCAGAAGCAGGGGGATATGTGGGGACCTCTAGCTTACTTATCCAAACAAATTGATCTCGTCATGCTCGGATGACCACCTTGTCTCCAGACCTTAGCTTCAGCTACCCTCTTAATACCTGAAGCCCAAAAACGAACCCGAAATGCTCCTCTAAATGTATGCTCTCCTCATTCCTTCAAAGATTTGCTCTGTCATCAGGCTTTCCTTTCTCTGCCCCCGCTTAACTATAGATCCTCCACACACACCTCCTCGACCCATCCCTTTCTTTTATGCCCTGTAAACCTGTTAATCCTGCTAGTTTACTCCCTACACCAGATCCAGAAGCAGAACACCTATCTCATGACTGTGTTCAGATCTTAGATTTGAACATAAAACCGATCAGCCCCTTACTGACCGCGCAGTCCCATCCTGGTTCATAGACGGCAATGCCCAGAAACAAGCCCCATTTGGGGCTGCATACGTTATAGTCCAGGGACAACCTGACAAAGTTATTCCCCCTCGCCTCATCAAATCAGTCACACTCACAGCTCACACATCCTCACAGCAGGCTGAACCAATAGCTCTTACCCAAGCCTTGACCCTAGCCAAAGACCAAAAGGTAAACATTTGTGCTGACTCCAAGTATGTGTATAACATATTACACTCTAATGTTATAATCTGGAGGGAGAGGGGATTCCTAACTCAAAAGGGCACATCTATTCTCAGTGCTTCTTTTATTTCTGATCTCCTCCATGTGGCTCAGCTCCCAAAACAAGCTGCTGTGATACACTACCAGGGACATCAGTGGCATAGCCCGATCTCCTTTTATAACAACATAGCAGATCATGAAGCAAAGTGGCAGGCCCCCTGTCAGTTGTCTTTACTGTCGCACAGATTGATGAGCCTGACCTCCATACATTACTTTCATATTTACATTCCCTTTTCCACCCCTCTGCAAAAGTACTTAAGACTTTCCTTCAGAACTTTATGGAGTTAACTAAGGACGATGTGATTTATTTAAATAATCTGACCCAAACTTATACCACTTGTCAGCAGACAAATCCTAATTCTAACATTCGCCCCCCTCCTGTCCCCACCCACCAAATTCAGACATTTTCCTGCACAAGACTGGTAGGTAGATTTCACCCACATGCCACCCATAAAAAGGGTTCAATTCCTCCTAGTCTTCGTAGATACATTTTCTGGATGGATTGAAGCTTTCCCGACTACTAACAAATGAGCCCCTACTGTGGCTCACCTTATTCTTACTGAAATCCTCCCCAGGTTTGGAATGCCTTCCTCCCTCCAGCCTGACAATGGGGGGCTGAGTTCACATCCCAAATCACCCAAAATATTGCATGAACCCTTCAAATTCCTTGGAAGTTTCACATTCCTTACCACCTCTGGTCCTTAACATTGAGAGAGCCAACCGGGTCCTAAAAGAAACTCTGACCAAATTAACAATTAAACTTCATCAACATTGGACTAAATTAAGCTCCTCCCTTTAGCTCTCTTAAAGGTCCGGGCCTTACCCAAAAAAACCTCTAAATATCAGTCAGTTCGAGGCCATGTATGGGAGGCCCATAGTACCTTTAGGATTCCCCCACTCCCATGATGGTCCCAAACTGCCATCCCACTTTCCTTTTCCCTTGCTTGCCCAGATATGAGATGCCCTTTGGCAACATATAGATAACCTACTCCCTCGACCACACCCCAGTCTCCCATACCCATCCCTCCAAATAGGAGACAAAGTCTACATGACAGTTCAGTCCCACTCAGATCTAACCCCAAAATGGCAAGGACCCTACACAATAATTCTACTGACCGCTACTGCTGCAAAATTAAAAGAAATCATCCCTTGGGTGCACGTTACTCGACTAAAAAATGTTATGCAGCCCAGTGATGAGAATGCTTACCATATTAATTCTTACCAAGGCCCTACAGCTCTAAAGTTCTCACGGCTTCCACCGGCCCCACCTGATGATGGATGAACCTATTGGTTTATTTGTATCATGGCTACGAGTATCATTTGTATCGTGGGTTGCGAGTCCTCAAGGATCCATGTTCGAGCACGTTGAAGATTACATCTTCGCCCAGTGGCTGCAGGGAACCTTTCATAACTTTTATCCTTTTGAAGTCCAATTCTTCTTCATAGTAATCTATCTTATATTCACTTCCCCAAATGTTGGTTAACATCTTCTTCTTATCTTCTTTCTTTTCTCCGACCCAAGAACCCTTTCAAAACCCTAACCTTAACTATCTATTCTGGACCCTTAATTTAACCCATACTCTCCTCAATGCTTCTAACCCACAGTTGGCTAAAGACTGCTGGATATGTCTATCCATAACTTCTCTGGGAGATTCAGCCCTCCCCACATCCATCCTTGATTGGACCACAGGTAACATATCCCTACACCACTTATACCATGGGAAACTTTTATTCGTCTCATATCTTAAATATCTTCACACTAATAATCAAATCTGGAATTCAGACAAACTCTTAGAATCTTTACTCACTGACCTTCCCTCCTACAACAGAAAACCTACAATAGGAGGCCCTATTACCCAAAGAGTAACACTATTACAACAAGCTCTTTTTTGCATATCTAGAAACTCCTGAAACAGCTCATATGACCAACCCGTGGGCATAATCCCTAAACCCATGTGTAACCATACCTCCACGTTACACTTGGTCACTGGAAAGACTATATATAATGTTTCTGGTGCCACAGGACACTCTTTTACCTTTGCAGGATGATTCCCTTCCATTTCTCCCATTGTTGGAGCCACCATAGCGGGGTCACTGACCATTCTTGAACAAACAATCAACTCCCCCCTCCACCCGTCTCCTCTTCACCATCGACTTCAGCTGTTATATTGTGACACCTGGCCTGTTTTTCTTATGTGGGGTATCTACATACCTCACTTTACCTACTAATTGGACTAGAATCTGCACCCTGGTATACCCCAGTCCGAACATTTTTATAACCCCCCAATGATCAACCCCTACCTATTCCTTTCATTCATTAACGAATGAAATGAGCCATTCATTTCATTCCCTTCTTAGTAGGACAAGGGATAGCGGCTGAAGTTGGAACAGGAACTGCTGGCTAACCACCTCCATCTGAAACTACCAGGCACTATCTAAAGACTTATCAGACAGCCTCCAGGAAATAGCTCAAGGTCTAATAACTATCGAAAGTCAACTTGATTCCTTGGCAGCCATAGTGTTACAAAATAGAAGGGGATTAGATCTACAAACTGCAGAAAAAGGAAGTTTGTGCCTTTTTCTTTACGAAACCTACTTCTTCTTTGCCAACCAGTCAGGTACTGTCTAGGATGCTGCAAAAAACTTTACAGATCGAGCCTCTCGAATCCACCAGAGATTAAACAATTCCTGGCAGTCATGGTTGATGAACTGGAACTGGATGCCTTGGGTTTTGCCCCTTCTCAGACCATTCATATTCATTATCCACAAATTCACATTTGGACCTTATCTGTTTAATCTTTCCCAGGGATTCCTCCAGGAACGAACCAAGCCATTTCTCGAGATCAAGTCAAGACTGTCCTACTTGAGACCCTGGCAGCTAGGATAGAAAATCAACACTATGGACATTAGACTTCCTTCCTGCCTCCCAGGCCACAAACCCCCAACCCTTGTTTACCAGCAAGAAGAAGCCCTGAACATTGACAACACCCATCTCTCTTTCTCTTTTTGTATATTCCTTAGGGAATGAAGGAAAACTACACAACTACTCCAAAATAGCCTGGAGTTAAAACTCCCCTCCAGATCCTTCCCACCATTCTATACAGAATAAAGAACTTTCTCCACCGAAGAAAGGAATGGACATTAAGATTGATTACATTCAGCTGCCAGCCGATTCCAGTCTCTGGCTGGTCTCAGGAATTCCTTACCCTAGTTTTGAAAGTTAACTAATCAAAAATAATCATGAGGAAAAACAGACCCCTTCAAAATGATGCATCTCCACACATATGTTTTCTATGTATACCTATTCTCTTCTTGATTTGACGTAGCAGCCCACTAATCTGACCACTGTCCCTTCTCACCTCATTAAAGGTGATCTATTCCTGTAAAGTTCTCGTCTCTCTCTCTTTTTTTTTTTCCTTAAACCTCGCCTTCTCTAACTCCCTTACCTTACTCCAATAGCTAGGACGCTACACACAATTCCAGGAGCCTGTAGAAAGAGACAGCAGAAAACTCTGTATTTGTATGAATGAGTTACACCAAGCCTCCATGCTGTGAAATATTATAGCTGCTCAAACATCCAAGTTAGTAAGGTTTTTATTTGCCCTCCCATCTTCTGTGTTACAGATAATAGATTCTACTAGTAGACTCTCTACCTTAATGAGTTTAAAATCTAGTCTTGAAAAGAAAGCAAACACACATATGTTAACCAGTAAGGTAACAAGATGGAATTGTTCGGGATATTGATAGTTAAATGTACACATTTAATTTTACTAAATGTACTCTCAAGAGACCTTTAAGAGAGCCACATCTCAGTACTCACTGGGGCAGAGCTGCCAGAAGCTAGAAAAAAATCTGATAGCACCATACCTCCTGTGGCAATAGATAGCACCCCTGCATATCTGTCATTGCCAGGGTCCCCATGATCCAAGCTACCGAGCCACCTGCTCACACGATCCCCACTGGGACAGAGCAACCAGAGGCTAGGGAAAAAAAAAAAACCCGAAGAGTGCCATATTTCCTGCTGTCCTAGCCGCCGGCTCCCCTGAGTACCTGATACTGCCAGGGCCCCTGCGCTTCAAGCAGCTACCCCACCTCCACACCTGGTCCTCCCTGGGGCAGGCCCAAGTCCTCCAGGGCAGCCTTAGAAGCAAACTCCTATGGATGATTTCCACACAGAAGTGGAGAAACCACAATTGAAAACCAAGGGCAGTGTGGCTAAGGAAGAGAACCCAAAATCTTCCCACCAGTGGTACAAGCTGCAGATTAAATCCACACAATCAACTAGGCAGACTCTGTCTAAGGAATACGTAAAGGGACAATGAGATGTCCTGCAAAATAAAACGCACTAGCAGTGGCAGATCGGACATTAGAGGCAAGAACATGCAGGAGTAGGAACAGATCAGAGTCAAAACTGCCCCTATAACAGGTCCAGAGACCAGCTCAGTATTGGAAGTCATCCTAGGCAGGCGAGGTAGTCTGTGACTCACAGAAACCGAAAAGATACTGACAACTGAGATCCAAGAAAAATATTTATTATTCTTATATTTTAACTTGTTTGGTAGTTGCTTCTGGATTTTTTTTCCCTTTTTCATTTTTTTCCCCTTCTGTTGCTATAGTTGTTGATTTAATTAATCCTATTAAATTTATTTACACTTTTGAGAATTTTGTTTTTGCTTCTTTTTTTTCTTAATCATACTTTTTATGTCCTTTAAATACGTCTGCCTCGACATTGGCCTTTTGAGGTTTTAAGGGTTTTTCCCTTTTTTGATTTCTTTTTTAATTTAAAAAATATTTTTCAACTTATTTTTCTACATATATTCTTTTGTTTGTTTTTCTTATTCTTTTCCTGTTTTAGCTATTCTTTAATATATATAAACCTCTTTACCTCTATTCAACTTTGCTTTTCAATTGTTTCTTTCTTTTCTTTTTTTTCTCACCATATTGATGAGTCTATTTTTGCTTTCGTTGCTTTATTCTCCAGTTGGCACACTGCTTTGGTTTTGTTTTCCAGTTTATATTTTGGTTAGTTTTGTTTTTAAATGGCTGATAACATTTTTGCTTTCCTTTGCTTGCCAGGTCAATTTCTTCTACTTTCTTTCTTTTTTATTTTTTGGACTGTTTTGGTTTTGTTTATGTGTATATATGTCTGTGTGTATATTCCATTATTTTTGCTAATATTTGCCTGATTTTGCATTTGCCATTTGTCTGGGGTTTGCATTTTGTTTCGTGTTTTAGTGTGTTTGTTTTAATCCTCTTTAATGCCATAACAAACCACCTATGAATCTCAGTTCCCTGGCCAGAGATTAGATCCTGAGACTTTGGAGTAGGGATATTGACAACACGACTCAAGACTACCAGAAAACTCCTAACCCTAGGGAATATTTATTAGTGAGAACTCCCACAAAGGCCTCCACCTGATACAAGACTTGGCATCACTCAACTAGCTAGCAGCACCCAGCGCAGGATGCCTCACGCAAACAATAAACAAGACAAAAACAAACCAAATTATCAGCAAACAGAAGTACCACCTCATACAGCCCTGCCCACCAGAGGAAAAAAAAACTTACCTCCTCCCACCAGAGGCCAAACCTAAAGCCAACAGAATCCTGCACAAACCACTGCATCAACCTTACCCACCAAGGGCAGAAACCAAAAGGAAAAAGGAATTCAACTGCAAAGCCTGAGAAAAGGAGACCTCAAACACAATAAACTTTTTTAAAAAAATGAAAAGGCAGAGAAGTATTGCCCAAATGAAGGAACAAAGTAGAAACACACAAGACAACTAAATGAAGAGGAAATAGGAAACTACCTGAAAAAGAATTCAGAATAATGATAGTAAAGATGTTCCAAAACCTCAAAATTAGAATGGAGAAAATTCAAGAAGCAATAAACACAATTAATACAATTGCCAAGGACATATAAGAAATAAAGAATAGGGGGCGGTCCTAAGATGGCAGAGGAATAGGATGGGGGGACCACTTTCTCCCCCACAAATTCATCAAAAGAACATTTGAACACTGAGTAAATTCCACAAAACAACTTTTGGCTTATATGCTAGCAGAGGACATCAGGCACCCAGAAAAGCAGCCCATTGTCTTCAAAAGGAGGTAGGAAAAAATATAAAAGATAAAAAGAGAGACAAAAGATGTAGGGATGGAGATCCATCCCAGGAAGGGAGTCTTAAAAAAAGAGAGAAGTTTCCAAACACCAGGAAACACTCTCACTGCCGAGTCTGTGGTGAGCCTTGAAACCTCAGAGGGCAACATAACCAGGAGGAAGAATAAATAAATAATCAAAACCCACAGATTATGTGCGCAACGGTAATTCCCAGCGGAGAAGCAGCACAGATGCCAGCATCCACCACCAGCAAGCGGGGGCTGGGCAGGGAGGCGCAGGCTGCATTGCTTAGAGTAAGGATCGGGACTGAATGCCCCGAAGGCCATCTGAGGGAACTAACTTGAGATAGCAAATCAGACTGGGATAGCTACCCCGCGAAAAGCCCTAACCTAAGACACCACCAGGCCTACTCACAGAACAAAGGACTGAGCAGAGCTAGCTGGCTGAGGACCGGCCCATCCCCCACTAGAGACGGGCAGGCGAGGGCAGCCAGAGCTGGAAGAGGGCAATCGCGGCCCCAGGGAGGCATCATCTACCAAACTGCAAGCAGGCTTCATTGCTAACCAAGACTTCTCGGGATTCTGGACGGTCGACATCTGCCAGGAGGGTCACAGAGATCAGCTCCCCAGAAGAGACACATGGCACACCTGAGAAGGGATGGAGATCCGTCCCCACCCCAATTAGACACCTTCCACCCTGAGAAGGTGCACCAGTTTTACACCCAGAAAATCAGTGACAGGGACAGGGGAGGCGATAAGTTGCAGGGATCGCACATGCCAAACACCTGGTCCCCTGAACTGCTCAGACCTGGGAAGGGCACAAAACGCAGGCCCAACCATGTCTGTGCCTTTGAGGAGTACCCGAGTACCTGAACCTGAGCAGCTTAGACCTGGGAAGTGCACACAATCCAGGGCCGGCCTCAGACAGTTCCGGGCAGAGCAACCTAGAGCCTAAGCAGTGTAGACAGGGAAAGGCCCCATGAGCGGGAGCAAACCCAGTGTGGCCGAGACACTGCGAGCACACGCCAGTGTTACTTGTTTGCAGTGTTTCTCCCTCCCCACAGCACGACTGAACAAGTGAGGCTTTAAAAGTGTCCACCACTGCCCCCTTGTGCCAGGGCAGAAATTAGACACTGAAGAGNAACCCAGTGTGGCCGAGACACTGCGAGCACACGCCAGTGTTACTTGTTTGCAGTGTTTCTCCCTCCCCACAGCACGACTGAACAAGTGAGGCTTTAAAAGTGTCCACCACTGCCCCCTTGTGCCAGGGCAGAAATTAGACACTGAAGAGACCAGCAAACAGAAGAAGCTAAACCAAATAGAGGGAACCACCTTGGAAGTGACAGGTGTAATAGATTAAAACCCTGTAGTTAGCACTGACTACATAGGAAGGGGCCAATAGATCTTGAGAAGTATAAGCCAGATCAAGGAACTATCTGAAAATGAACTGACCCCACACTGTCCACAACA
>SJYV01055166.1:395117-443054 GCA_006410875.1 Neotragus pygmaeus
AAAAAAAAAAAAAAAAAAAAAAAAGCCAAAACAATAAAAACAGTCATTCTGGAGGACTGAAAAAAATGTAAGAGTGATTTCAGTTATTTAGAGCAAGTGGACTATTTATATAAATGCACTCTTTAATACCCAATACCTTTAATTAGTTTTGATTATACAAGAAATGCACACATCTTTGTTGCAGCACTATTTATAATAGCTAGAACATGGAAGCAACCTAGATGTCCATTGACAGATGAATGGATAAAGAAGTTGTGTTACATATACATGGTGGGCTATTATTCAGCCATAAAAAGAAATGCATTTGAGTCAGTTTTAATGAGGTGGATGAACCTAGAACCTTTCACACAGAGTGAAGTAAGTCAGAAAGAGAAATATAAATTTCATATTCTACTGAGTATATACAGAACCTGTGAAAAATGGTACTGAAGAATTTATTTACAGGGCAGCAATGAAGAAACAGACATAGAGAATAGACTTATGGACATGAGGAGAGGGGAGGAGAGGGTGAGATGTATGGAAAGAGTAACATGGAAAGTTACAGTACCAAATGTAAAATGGATAGCCAACTGGAATTTGCTGTATGGCTCAGGAAANGAGAATAGACTTATGGACATGAGGAGAGGGGAGGAGAGGGTGAGATGTATGGAAAGAGTAACATGGAAAGTTACAGTACCAAATGTAAAATGGATAGCCAACTGGAATTTGCTGTATGGCTCAGGAAACTCAAACAGGGGCTCTGTAGAGGGGAGGATGGGGAGGGAGTTGGGAGGAAGGTTCCAAAGGGAGAGGATATATATATACTGATGGCTGATTCATGTTGAGGTTTGACAGAAAACAAAATTCTGTAAATCAATTATCCTTCAATTAAAAAATAAATTAATTAAAGCAATGCACAAATCCATTTTCTCATAAAGATAACATTATTAGCTCTATTCTGTTACATTTCTCAGAGGAAACCAATGCTATTAATTTCATAGATTTCCTTTCAGAAAACATGTGTGCATAATCATATGTAGGCACCTATAAAATGTGTGTGTAATTTTTTTTTTTTTTTGCACAAATGCTACACACTTTATCTGGGCTCTGTATATTCTTCTTACCTAACTACATTTCTTAAAAGTCTGCCACATCATTGCACCTACCATCTTGTGTATTCAGATTAGTGCATCTCAGGCTAATTACTAAGAGAGAATTACTGGGTCAATGGAAATGCACTGAGTAATTCTGAAGTGTCTTCCCAGTTGTCTGTGCATATGTACCCATTCTGATTTTTTTTTTTATATTTCTGTGCCAAATGCCTATATACCTTTGTAGTAGCTCTTTATGTAGAACACCTCGACTAAATACTGCCACAGAACCACTCTTCAAAGCTCAGCTCAAAAGCATAGTCTACTGAAGACGTTACTATAGCCCATCTGTAATTAATGTTCCTCTCATGTGAAATTCTTCGGTTCTTTACTTATAACTTTGCCCTGGCACTTACTGTGGGTTCCTTGCATTATAGACATTTGTATTCAGAGTTGATCTCCTCCTTGTCCCTCAGTAGGCTGTAAGTTTCCTAAGTGAAATATTCATGCCATCATTTTCATACTTAGATCTCCATCTCCTATAGTTGTGTGCCTTGCTTAGATGTTTCTTCTATAAGTCTATGAAATGAATGAAAAGATGAATAAATGAATGTATTGTGTAGCACTTCATGTTATATCAGTGCCTTAAAGATTACAGGAAATGTCTGTTGTGTTGTCTATTGTCAAGTCCTTGGAAGCTTGACTTGAACTTTAGTTGTCCAGTTTTGGTCTAATCACATACTTGCTCCATTATGCACCATGTTTTACATCACCATTAATGCAAATGATCTTATGTATTTTCAGGTTGGTCCTTGTTCTTGAAGAAGAATCCTTGTGAATCCTTTCTGAATTGTTCCTTTTCTCCAGTACTATTCTTACCTGCAGTAAAGGATACATTTGTGATAAGTATTCTGAGTATGTATTTGATTCAGCTTGGCTGATATGTCATCAAAAAACCCTGACCCAAGCCTTGTCTCCAACTCAGTCACCTACCTGGATATCAAAAACCACTCAACCTATGGGTATCAAATGCTGTATGTCTCAGCAGATTCAGTGAAAATATTTGTCCTTTCTCTCATCCTTCCTTTTCTTTATCCCTTCTTTTATTTTCTCTCTTTGAAGTGGAATCAGCAGAGAAAAGGGTGTGTTTGGAATAAGTTAGAATATAACCACATTGAACTATAGATATGGGGAACTTTTGTGATTTTTAAGAGAAAAAGATTGTAATATTTAGAAACTCATGTAACATACCAAAAAAGTTGACTATTGAGACTCAAAGTAGTGTTAGGCAGACCCAAACTCTGGCTTTCAATATATCTCATGTATCTTCTATCTATAGTCTCTACTGAACCTTTTTCACTTTATGATTTTATTTTTAGTGTTTCCTCTCTCTAGTCTCATCTATCTAGTAATGGTAACTTAAAAATTATGAAGCAGCCAATGTTTGTATGAGGACCTATGTGATTTCTAATATTTATTCACTAAAGAAATCTTTACATTGTAAATCTCATAATATATTTTGAATTTCTGTTGCTAAACATTGTTTAGAATGTGGACACATAATAGTGATTTATTAATGTAGACTTATTTAGTTTTTCTAGATCTCATTCTACTCTGAATTTATTACAGTCAGCAAGTTTTTCAAGTTGATAGGTTTTTCTATAATAATGAGTATCTTGATAACAAAATCAAGTATTAATTATAAAGTTGTGTAGAGTATAAATATTCTATAAATAAATTTTACTCACAGACATGGTCTTGAAACATATCATATACTGAAGACTGGAATAAGCCCATCCACTTGTGTAGAATACTGAATTAGCCAAAAATGTTCTTTCTGGTTTTTCCATTACATCTTATGGAAAAATTCAAATGACTATTTTGGCTAACCCAATATATTTATATTTTTTTCCAAAGTTTTAGAATTTTTATTTTTGAGTAAGATTTTAACTCAATAATTGAAGTGATGATATTGTTTTTGTTTTTCTTGGTGCTATTTAAAAATATATAAATTTCTCTAGGTCCTTATTTCTTTCCTGTTTATGTACCAAGCTCTTTAGTTTATTTTTACCTTATCTAAGAAATTTTGAAATATTCTTAGCTAGTGATAATATTGGCATTGTAATATCTTGTTACAGAAAACCTACCCTTCATGAGCATTATGATCATTAGATCTTTTAGATTAGCTCAAAAATTAATATTAAGTCAGTTTTCCAAATTATTAGATACAGAATCATAGTATTCTGTAACAATTCTGCCTTGAGATAAAGACNTAATATCTTGTTACAGAAAACCTACCCTTCATGAGCATTATGATCATTAGATCTTTTAGATTAGCTCAAAAATTAATATTAAGTCAGTTTTCCAAATTATTAGATACAGAATCATAGTATTCTGTAACAATTCTGCCTTGAGATAAAGACTGCTGCTGCTACTGCTAAGTCACTTCAGTCGTGTCTGACTCTGTGTGACCCCATAGACGGCAGCCCACCAGGTTCCCTCGTCCTGGGACTCTCGAGGCAAGAACACTGGAGTGGGTTGCCATTTCCTTCTCCAATGCAGATAAAGACTAGAGATACACTATATGAAGAATGCTAAGAGAAATATATAACAATTTTATCTTTTATATCAGAAAAAGAAAAAAATGACCTTGGTGATTTCTTTAGGAGACTAGCCTTCTCTTTGAAACAGTTCTGTATATTTCTTATTGTGAAATAATTAAAAATATATGTATTTTTCCTTCTGCCTCCATTTCTTGGCGCAGAACTCTTAATATCATTGTAATTCCTAAATGATAATAACACAAGGAGCATCTTTTATTTGAATGCTTTTTTTTCCTTTTACTCGGCAGTCCTAATCTCTTGGAATTTCCTGGATGACAAGAGTGTTTTTTGTTCTGTTGAGGTGACTGTTATTGGACTCCTGGATAGTTTCAGGATGGAGGCCGGTCCTCCAAAATAACCAAGCCATGATTAGAACCTTGGAAATATCTGTTCCTCATCTCATTTCCTCCAAGGAGAGGAGAGAGCCTGGGGACTGAGTTAATGACGACCAAGCCTACAAGGCTCTACAAAATTCCCAAGAGTGCATGGTTTAGAGAGTTTCCAGGTTGGTGTACAAATGAAAGTGTTCACAGAGAGGGTACAAAGCTCCTTTCCATACCCCTTGCTCTATGCATCTCTTCTACTGGCTATTCATTTGTATTCTTAAGCATGTTCTTTATCACTGGAAACTGGAAAGCCCTCATTCATCTTCCATCCACTATGCCCATAGATGGGGGGAAAGTGAAAGTGAAGTTGCTCAGTTGTGTCTGATTCTTTGTGAAGTGATGGACTGTAGCCTCCCAGGCTCCTCCATCTATGGGATTTTCCAGGCATGAATACCGGAGTGAGTTGTCATTTCCTTCTTCAGGGGATCTTCCCTAACCAGGGATCAACCTCAGGTATCTCACATTATAGGCAGACACTTTGCCGTCTGAACCACCAGGGAATCCCCTTGATAATAAAATGGCAAATGTGTTTCTCTGAGCTCTCTGAGCCATTCTAGTAAATTATTGAAGCCAAGGAGGGGTCATAGGACCCCTAAATTATAGCCTGTTGATCTAAAGTACAGGAGAAAATCTGGGACTTACAATTAGAGTCTGAAGTTGGTGACAGTCTTGTAGAACTGAGGCATTAACTTGTGGAATCTGATGCAGACTCCAAGTAGATAAAGTCAGAACCAAATTGAACTATAGGACACCCAACTGGTATCATAGACAATTATTGATGTAGGGGAAAACTACCCACACATTTAGTGACAGGAAGTGAAGTGTTCTGTGTGAACAGTAAAGGAGGAAAACACAGAAGTGTATCATCCCTAAACAACTGTGCTGAGTCTTAAAGGAGGGAAGCAGGGATCTTCAAGTCAGCTTTTGCTGCACTTTCCCAAGAAACTCATCTTTCAGATTCTTGACTTGGAAATTTGATTGAGCACTAAATTCAACACAGGTCTCCATTTATCTTAATAAAAAACTTCCTTTAAAGCAATTTCTGCCTTTACAGCTGCCAGAAGTCTTTTTCAAAAATATTTATTGACTGCTTTATAAGGTTAATTGAAATGAAAGGATGATATGCTTTCCCTTGAGGAATAGTGGGCTTTTGACTTCTGCTTACAAAACAAATAACAAATATTTTATGTCTTCTTGGCTTATTAGACAGATGAAACTGTATTCCTCTTGAACAATTTTTTTTTAATTTCTGGTGGATTCTAAACTATTGTATCTGCTTTTCACTGTTTATTGCCTTTGTAAGACAATTCTGCTCCATGCAACTAATTGAATACTAGCCTTGGCATCAAATTTGGAGACAAAGGGTTCTTCTGAGGGTACGTATGTCTACCACTAGCTTAAGACTTCTAGAGAAAGGAGCAGAAGCATGTTTTCACTACAGTAATGATAACACAGATTTTGAAAATTAAGTAAATTTAATCCAAAAGACTAAGCTAATTTGGACCAGCATTGGAGAAGCACAAAGACCATTAATATATCTATGTTGTGCTGTGCTTAGTCGCTTAATCATGTCTGACTCTTTGTGATCCCGTGGACTGTTGCCTACCAGGCTCCTCTATCCATGAAGATTCTCCAGGAAAGAATACTGGAGTGGGTTGCCATGCCCTCCTCCAGAGAATCTTCTTGACCCAGGGATCAAACCCAGGTCTCCTGCATTTCAGGCAGATTCTTTACCTTGAGTCCCCAGGGAAGCGCAAGAATACTGGAGTGGGTAGCCTATCCCCTCTCCAAGGGATCTTCTGGGCCCAGGAATTGGACTGGGGTCTCCTGCATTGCAGGTGGTTTCTTTACCAGCTGAGCTACCAGGGATTTTCCAGGCAGGAGTACTGGAGTGGGGTGCCATTGCCTTCTCCAAAATCTATCTATGTAGATATATATTAATATATTACATCTATTCATGTCTATAATACACACACACACACACACACACACACACACACACACACACATGCTTCTTCCCTGCTGGATCAAATGGTAAAGCAATGTAGGAGACACAACACATACCTGAGTCAGGTAGATCTCTTGGAGGAGGGCATTGCAACCCACTCCAGTATTCTTGCCTGAAAAGTCCCATAGACAGAGGAGCCTAGTGGGCTGTAGTCCATGGGGTTGTAAAAAGCTGGACAAGACTGAGTGCATATATATAAAGAGGCATCAATACAAGTGACTTAGAGTGAAATAATTTGTATATTTGTGATCATTGGAGGGAAGTCCTTGCCTTAGAGGAGATAAAAGAATAAGGAGAAATTGCTGAAGCATTCTTTCCACATTAAGACTTAAAAGAAAAAAAAGTATCACCTATTTCATTGCCTTTCTTTCGTTTTTTATTTCTTTCTCACTGTATTCCATCTACTGAAGGACTATGCTGGCTTAGTTACTTCATGAAATAACCTCCTCTTCCTTCCCTTCACTTATTTTATCTTATTTCCTCCTCTAATTCATCTTTTCTTCCATCTATTCTCAACTATGGTGGCATGTCATGATAAACATTTTATAGTAATTTACTCGGTTATAAATAGTGAAAAAACAAAATTAAAACTCTAAATCAAAGCAAAATTTCTTTTCTTTAAAAGGCAGGGACCCTATAATTTTACTGAGTTATAACTCTATTTTTGTATAATCAACAAACTAAATATATTGGACTTTAGTTAGATTTTCCTTTCTTCTCAGCTATATTGTAACTTCTTGGAAAAGTTAAAATAAAATAAAATATTTGGAGCTATTAAACAGGGAAAACTATAATGTCATTATTAGGTTCCCATCTGAAAAATGTTCACAGTTATAAATTTTTATTGAATATTTTAAGTAGTGATACCTAATTACATATAGGATATTTGTTATCACTAATATTTAACATTTTTAATGAGTTCTAATTTAACAGTGTGATTAGGGGTATTAATTTGATTCAATATGAATAACTATATTTGCATTCAAACTACTTGCTTATAAACTATCTGTACGTAGGAGAGGAGGCATGCCATTCTCTTTTCAAGAAAGTGATGTGAAGTGCTATTTATTTGGGCTTCAGTTCAACCACTCAGTTATGTCCGACTCTTTGCGACCTCATGGACTGCTGCATGCCAGGCTCCCCTGTCCATCACCAACTCCTGGAGTTTACTCAAACTCATGTCCATCAAGTCGATGATGTCATCCAACCAACTTTTTCTCTGTTGTTCCCTTCTCCTCCTGCCTTCAATCTTTCCCAGAATCAGGATCTTTTCCAGTGAGTCAATTCTTCACATTAGGTAACCAAAATATTGAAGTTTCAGTTTCAGTATCAGTCCTTCCAATGAATATTCAGAACTCATTTCCTTTAGGATGCATTGGTTGGATCTCCTTGCATTCCAAGGAACTCTCAAGAGTCTTCTTCAACACCACAGTTCAAAAGCATCAATCCTTCAATGCTCAGCTTTCTTTATAGTCCTATTCTCATATCCATACATGACTACTGTAAAAACCACAGCTTTGACAAGACAGACCTTTATTGGCAAAGTAATGTCTCTGCTTTTTTAATATGCTGTATCAGTTGGTCATAACTTTTCTTCCAAGGAGCAAGTGTCTTTTAATTTCAAGGCTGCAATCACTATCTGCAGTGATTTTGGAGACCCCCAAAATAAAGTCTCTCACTGTTTCCCCTTATATTTGCCATGAAGTGATGGGACCAGATACCGTGATCTTAATTTTCTGAATATTGAGTTTTAAGCCAACTTTTTTACTCTGCTCTTTCACTTTCATCAAGAGGCTCTTTAGTTCTTTTTCACTTTCCACCATAAAGGTGGTGTCATCTGCATATCTGAGGTTACTGATATTTCTTCCAGCAATCTTCATTTCTACTTGTGCTTTGTCCAGTCTGGCACTTCACATGAAGTACTCTGCACATCAGTTAAATAAGCGGGGTGATAATATAAAGCCTTGACATATGCCTTTCCTGATTTGGAACCAGTCTTTTGTTCTATGTCCAATTCTAACTGTTGCTCCTTGACTTGCATCTAGATTTTTCAGGAGGCAGGTCAGGTGGTCTGGTATTCCCATCTCTTTAAGAATTTTCCACAGTTTGTTGTGATCGACACATTCAAAGTCTTTGGCATAGTCAATAAAGAAGAAGTAGACATTTTTCTGGAAAATATTTCAAGATTTTGGACATACAATTTTCATAATTTTTTACTCAACTATAGATTTTTTTGTTTTATACTCAGGAAGCTGTCGATGCTCTCTAATCATTTCTGGGAAAAGTTTACAAACTGAAACAATGAGTTTCATTGAGCCAAATTATACATTTTGTTTTTGAGTTTCTGTATATGGATATACAGAAATGCATTATCATATGAGAAGAATCTCCAACCCATTATTTTAGTTCAGAGGAATCTTCGCAACATATCTTCTCTTCATTTGGGAAAGATGAGTGTCTCTTATATACGGTTCTGTAAGGAAAACCAGATTTGGATTTGCTTTGACCCAGCTGTATATCTTAAACTAGTCACTGCTGATTCACTGTACACAACACCTTCTTCAGTAGTTAAATATATTTAAATGTAGACATTCCTTGAGTTTAGTGTCACTGCCATCCAAATGCCCTATTTTCTTGCTTATTTCTCATTAATATCTTTGAACTGTGTCTGGAACTACCAACTACTATTCAAGAAGTGCTAGTGTAGCCAGGTGAGTACAAACTGCTTGCATAAAATAGCTTAATTAATCTTTGAAACACATGGTCTGAAGAAGGAAGAAATATACATAGAATTTAAAAACTAAAGTGGTAAGTAGACTCAAGTTTATGCACTAGAACATTTTTATTTCCTTTTTCCTCTTCCTTTTCCTCCAGCTTATATTTCTTTATTTTAAAAATTCATAACCACAAATATCTCTGACTTCAAATCAGTGCCTCTGGAGCAGCATCCTCTTTGGAGTTATTTGCAGAACAGGATCAGGATTAACTTAAGTGGTCTGGTGTTCCAACCACCAAAGAACACGATGGTGGAATTAAGTAGGGAGTGTCTTGGGCAGTAGGCCAGAAAGAAATTAGCACTGGAATGATTTCATAGTTCATTGTTTGGAAATCCATTTTCAGGGGTAGCGATGCCTAAGCAACTTGTAGAGACTAGAAATAACATGAAAGTATGCCAGAAAGCAAATGGCTCAGTGAAAAATTTTAGGCTGAGTCACATGCTGTGATGTGCTCAACCTCTTAGTCGTGTCTGACTCTTTTTGGCCCCATGGACTGTAGCCCCTCAGGCTCCTCTATCCATGGGATTTTCCAAACAAGAATACTGGAGTGGGTTGCAATTTCCTCCTCCAGGGGGTCTTCCTGACCCAGGGATCAAACCTGTGTCTCTTGTATCTCCTGCACTGGGAGGCAGATTCTTTACAACTGTGTCACCTGGAAAGGCTACTAAATCACATGGAAATGCTCACATACAATAAATGGAACCTAGATACGTGTCAAAAAATATTTCAAAATCAAGTTTCTACCTATGAGATAGCATTTAATCTATTAAAAAGGCCCACATGGCTTCCAACATATAATGGAACATTATCTGTCAACCCATTCTCATCAACTCAAAGGAAGGTAAAACAACTTCCCAAGGAATTGTTGCTGCTTGTTGCTTCATTTTGAGGGTTAACTATTTGTATTTATGACAGTCAATTTAACTAAATGGAAATTATGACATTTATTAAAATTTCTCTTTATTGCTATTTTAGTCATGTAGTATTCTTTTGATTTATTGTGACTATCACTCTACTCTTATTAGTTTCTAGATATTGCCCAGGAAATTATGGCCACAAATCAGCTTCCCTACAACTAGTTTGGAAATGCACTTGATTCATGGTGGGCTCCATTTCTGTCAGTTCTCAAAATTTTAATGATTTAATTAATAGCTTGCATCCTGAATTTGAAAGAGTATTATCCATCTGTAACTGTATGCTGAGTTCATACAGGAAGATTAGTCCATATTACAAAGCATTACCATATCATTTTTGTGGGTTGGTAGCTGACACATTATTGAATATGTATATATAAAACAAAGTAAAAGAAAAGGATAAAAAGATCATTGTTCTTAGAATTTTTAAAAGATTACTTATGTAATGAATGTCTAAAGAGGGATTTTATTCTTATCCTCTTGTTTCCTTGCAATGCTCAAATTCTTTCTTGGAAAACATGTCTCAATACAGTGAACTTTATTAGCATTATGTTCACCATAAGTTTGTACCAAATGCTCTAAAAGTGGCTTTCTTTAAAAAAAAAAAACCAATAGCAATATTCCTAAAGAGCTCTGAAGGAGAATAATTTAAATACATTACATATCTTTAATCTCAAGTAGTTTATTTAAGTAGTTTGTTATTGATGTATGTCTCATGATAATTCTACAATATATTTAGAAAAACAAATTTTATTCTCTTTACCCTCATTGTATTTATTGTTTTAATTTTTGTTCTCTGTCTTCAAGGACTTGATGAGCTGTCATAGACTTTACAATCTGGCAGAAAGCAGAGTTCATGTCTCTGGGCCTCATGATCTAACGAAGGATAAATAATAACATAAATAAATAGTTAACAAGAAACTTAAGATATACACATGTGTGAATGTGTGTGTGTGTGTTTTTGTCTATGTATACTATCTGGGGAAACGACCTTCCATGCAATTTCCACAAATGTAGCTCAAATCACTTTGCTTTCTTGACTTGATTCCTCTAACAGGTTCTCACTCACTTTCTTGCTTTCCCTACTTGCCTCTACTTCTATTTTCACCATTATCATCAAAGCAATCTTTCTAAACCATAAATGTCATTATATCTCACTTGTATTTAAACTTATGAATCCTCATTGCCCTTAAAATAATGTTCATTTTCCCTATCATGCATTGCAAGACTTTCAGTACACGGCTGCTCACACTTATATCTTCTGAGCAATTGCCACCTGCTCCTCTTCCTACTCTGTACCACTCAATTATTTCCAATGTCCTGAGCATCCTCAGCCTCCCTCAGCCCTCAGCTTTTGCATGAGCCATTCTGTAAGTAAAGCAGTATTTTCCTCCCTCTCCTCTAGTAGTTGCCTGGCTAAATAGATGCATTGTTGACATCTCAGCCTGCATAAGTAGACCTCTCTGTATGTGGCAAGTGCTAAGCAGTGCTTCTCTTTTACATGGACTGCCATGCTATTCTCTGTTACCCACCAGTAGCCATCACTACTTTATGTTATTGTTGACCTGAAACAAATAGGCTGCCATACATTTCTCCAGCAAAGATGGCTTTTTGGGGATCAGCAGAGAAGTGAAATTCAGACTCTACCGCCATGGTGAGTCATGTGCAAGTCTCCTCACAGCAAAGAAAGGAGAACACTTTACAGAAAGGAAAAAGAAGTGGGGCGGGCTTTAGTAAATAAAGAATCCATGGCTTCTCATTGACTGGGTCCTTTTGAGGAAAGAAGAAAAGTGTTTCTTCTTTCTGTTTGGCTCTGCTATTAACTCAGAGTATGACAGCATTCCCTCCCCTTTGGTCTCTCAACTCTAACTGAAGTTTTGGTTTATTATTTTTTTTATTTTGGAGTATTATCTCCTATTTATTCATCTGAATCCATCACTAGTCTCTCAGGTATTGAGGCAGGCACAGTTTTGACCCTGGTTTATCTTGTACGTAAGCTATCTAGTTCAGTACATAACATATAGCAGACAGCAATAAATGTTTGTTGAATTAATGAATAAAATAATTAGACAGGAGTTATTTCATTTAACAGTCATAATAGTGAAGATAATTTAAGAAAAACTAAAGCAAGATGGTCCTATTTTCTTAGGAAAAACTTTTGAGTCTGAGAAGCTTACAAATATAGGAGAATGAGGACACATTATTAATTTTTGATTCCCAGGGCAAAGCTCAAATATATTCTAACCTCTTAATGTAATTTGCATAGTAGCTGTCTGCCAATAACCCCAAATCCAACCTTACATTTCCTTATACCACAAGATACACTGGTGTTCATTTTTTGATTTAGGTATTCTGTGAAAAATTTGAAGTATGAATTTTTATCACAGCAGAACTAGGTGGTGAGTTACAAGTAATATTATCAATTAATGAAACCTACAAATAAGCAAACACTGAAAATATTAATAATGAAAGTGTTAATCCACAATTGCCTTGAAAAGTGCCAGTAAATTTTTTTTCCTTCAAATTTTTCTGCCAACACATTATGGTAGAAATAACATGGTGTTACAATAAGAAAGGTTATAAAATGTTATAGCCCAATATTTTAGAGTGTCCTGGGTTATAAAAAGGTAAAAGGAATTCTCAAAACTTTTTACTGCTATGTATTGGGAGTTCTGTATGAAATTGATAAAGTACTATTGATGGAAAAGAAGATAGCTTCATTTTTTTGTGTGCTGTTTGTATGATTCTGTCTGGCATGTGTAATTCAGATTTACAAGTATAACCAAATGAATTGGAAAAAGAATCCTACTCAGTCTCTAGATTTGCTCACCAGGACTTTGCAGTACAATATCACCTGTCCTTCAGGATTAGAGTCTATCATGTTCACATTTTAGTTCTCAAAGTTTCATGTATATTTCTCTCTAAATTATACATATCACTAAGTGTTTGTTGAATGAAGTTGAAATCAAAAGACATTTGGAATATATGTCATAAGAATTTTATTCTTATGAATTGCCATCTTAAAAAAATTTTACCAACATATTTAGAAAATCTGACTTTTATTGTTTATATGACCCAGAAATAAAAAAATGTCATCTGAAACACTGTATAAGTCCAGAGGATATATGTTCTTAATTTAGCTGCTTCTGCAAACCAAAAAGGCAAGTGTATTGAAGTAGATCAGAACATGGGCTATGGGGTTTGATGACCTGGATTCAGACAACAGATCTACCACTTAATAGGCAATTTTACTTTTGCAAGCATCAGTTGCTTCATCTAAAATAAGAGTATACAAACACCTACCCCATACATTTCTTTTGAGTATAAATACAACAATAAATGCAACATATTTAGCATAGGACCTATCACTCATTAAGCTTTTAGATACTTTATCTCTTTGTTTCTCAACTTGGAGAAGGAACCCGTTGATATAGAGGAAAAGTAATATAAAATTACTCTGCAACATGCAATATGGTTTTGAGTGTCCTTATTAACATAGGCTTCCGTATCAGAAAATTCAAAGCCCAAGTGAACTAAGAGACCTAAAATAAATCACTTAACATCTTTAAATTTCTATCTGTTAATTGGTAAAAACAATAACTACTTTGCCTAACTGAAGTAATTGTTATTAAAGGGAATTTTAAATACAGCAGGGGGCTTCCCTGGTGGCTCAGAAGGTAAAAAAATGTGCCTGAAATTCAGGAGACTGGCTTTGATCCCTGGGTTGAAAAGATTTCCAGGAGAAGGGAATGGTTACCCACTCCATTATTCTTGCCTAGAGAATTCCATGGACAGAGGAGCCTGGTGGGCTATGGTCCATGGGGTCACAAAAAGTTGGACATGACTGAATGACTAACACTTCAACTTCTTTAAAATACAAAGTATTAAATAAATTAAAAGAACAAAGAACATACTCTAGACTGTGCCAGTTTGTACTTAGTGACTTGCAGTTTTAAATTGCTATGAGACATCACAGGATGTTGTTAAAAATTTTGAAGGCAAGAGCCAGATAAGTGGAAAATTTGTTTCAGAAATAATGTTTGCTCAGGTTATTAACAAGTCCATTTTTTCTCCTCAGGCAGATATTTGAAGGTTGAACTGGCTTCATTTTCCAGAGAGAAAGTTAAAGAAAGGAGATTAATCTTATCTCTTCATGTGTCATGTACCTTTGGAGACAGTCAATAAATATTCATTGGATGATATTGCAAGGACTATGTTTTTGAAATTGGCTCACAGAAGTCAACTTTAGGCAGTTAGACCAATGTGATTGGATGTTTCCAACATCTTTTATTTGATTCTCTCTTTGTAAGATCCTGTCAAAATACATGTGTTTGATTTGGATCCTGAGTGTCTGTCTTCCTTTCTTCCTCCTCGCTTCCTTCCCTCCTCCTCTCCCTCCTTTTCTTCCTCTCTCTCTCTCACTTCCTTCTTCCCAGCTCTCTTTCTGTCTTCTTCCATTGCCTGTTTTTATAATGTACAATTAAACCATAACTTTTTCATAACTAGTCCTTGAAAAGTCTTACCTAATAAATCTAGAAAGGAGAACAAGGAGGGACCTAAGCTATTTTTTTTTCTTCCTGTTATCATTTACCATTCACAGAAACTCACAGTTCAAGTTGTCTTTCTGAAAGTTTATTCTGTGGAAAGCTAAATGAGTTTCAGGACTTGTACACACTGGCACTGGACACCTTCAGCTTGGGAACATGGCTGGTCTGAACCTTTGTTTTATAAAATAGCAACTTAAATCCTAGAATACCATCTCAGCCCAACCTGTGCTTGATCTGGTCCCTGGCATAAATTCCTGCCTTATGTGCTGCCTCATTATTCTATACACCTTAGACTCGCACACAGAGAAATGCTTCTGATCACATAAAATCATGATCTGAAATAACAAAATTTTTGGTTCTTCCCAAGAGTTTGATTTTTCATTAAATACAATTAATTACAGAGGCAAGCCATGGAATTCCATATTATAAAGTCAAAATGTTTACCATGAGGCTGAAACCTTGTGGGATGGACTAAAAAAAAGCCCCTGCTTAGAAACATATTTTATTTTTATACAATTTTAATATTGCTTTTTTTTGTTTTCCCTGAAAGCTCAAGTTTCGGCAGGTTTCTTTTTATCAGCAGTTTTTTGGGAAGATTCCTGCAATCACATGGTAAATCAGTTCAACAGACTGATTTGAGTCCAACTTGTGTGCAAGGAAGGGGGTAGGAAGGAACAGGACAGCTTGTGTTGTAGAGAAAGTCAAGGTAGCATGGAATTTTTTTTGTTTACATGTTCATGAGAGCCTATTTTTATGATCTCTTCCTAGGTATACAAGAACTTGTCTTTCTTTGTTTCTGTCTCCGTCTCTCTTTAATCTTTAAAATCATAACAGTTTACCAGGAAATATCTTGAAATTTATGATTTCATGTTTGTTATTGTAGAGATATGTATTCTCCCTCCTCTGCACTTGGATTCCAGTTTACTTTTTGTTTCTGAACAATTTCTCAATTACAAATTAAAAAAAACATTATTTAATAACTGAGGAACTTACAGTGATATGTCATAATCATCCAGAGATTATGGTTTATACTAGGATTCTCTCTTGGTGTTGTACATTCTATTTGTTTGGATAATTGTAAATGATACTCCACTTTCTAGATATGCCAAAGTTTATCCTTACACTGACTCAAGGATGTCTCATTTACATCTATGTTTTGGCAATAATAAGTAAAGTCACTAATAGCAAAAAGAAAAAAAAATTCAGCTTTTGTCTTTGTGAAGGCCATAACTCTAATTTTATGTATTTTTTAACTTCTTAATCATTTTCAGTTATTTAATTAGTTTTTTCTTAGGCTTGGCCTCTGGCACTTGCCATTTTATATCTCAGTGTGACCTTCATTTTTGGTGCCATTTTATTTTTTCAACTTTTTTCCTGAGCAGCAATGAAGTTAAGTTTTCATGTCTTTCCTCTTCCTGCCATGCCATGTTCCCTTTATTTACTTTGTATTTCTGGTTGTGTATGTTTGGTGTGTGTGTCGTATGTTTGTGTGTGTGTGTCTGTGTGTGTGTGTGTGTGTGTGTGTGTCTGTGTGTGAGAGAGAGAGAGAGAGAGAATGTAAGTGCTTTGGTTTAATTTTCTTTATTCCCAGTTTTTTCTTATCTCTAAAGTTATAGCCTTTCTAACAACTCAGACTCTTCTCCAATGCACGTCCCCTTTGGATAAGCCCTTTGGTGATGGGACATCTGTAAATTCTTTTATTTATCCCAGAACCTATAAACTGTAGTATCTAATGGGGTATAAAGATCTTCATTCAGCAAGCCATGCCCCTTGGTATCCTTCCCCCTAACAATGGTGTTGGTTCTGTTGCTCAGAATGAGGCACCTGGCCCGGAAATCTCTGGGTTCTTCCAGAATTGCCTGCACCTGCAGCAGCAGGCATGTCTCCTCTAACATTTACTTGTTCTGACAGTTCTTTTCATACATTGGGCCTGGGGTTATAGTGTACCCTAGATTAATTGAAGAGTTGATGTGTATATTTTAATCCTCCCTCTAAGCTTAAACAGAAAAGGGGGATCCATGTCCTGATCCTGTCGTCTTAAATGTAAAGTCCCCAGAATCTTTCTTTAAAGTTCTATTCATAATTTTATGACATTTGTCGGGATAAATGATAAAAAGAGTTGTTAGTTTTTGCAGTCAAGAATCTTCCCTGAGGATTATTTGTTTGTTTTGTGTGCTCTTTGGGCTTCCCTGGTGGCTCAGATGGAAAAGAATCTGCCTGCAATGCAGGAGACCTAGGTTCAACCCCTGGGCTAGGAAGGCCCCCTGGAGAAGGGAATGACTACCCACTCCAGTATTCTTCCCTGGAGAATTCCACTCTTGACAGCATAAATACAATACAAGACAAAGAATAGTAGCTAGGGTTTGAGTGTGCTTACAATACATCCTAAGCTTTAAGTATATCAACTCATTTAATTTTCACAATCACCCTATGAAGATTTGATAGATACTATTTTAGGCCAACCTATCATTCAAGATGATGAAAATACACAGATTGAGGCTTGCAATGTGCAGTGTAACAGAGATTATGTTGTAACAAGTACGATAATGTGGCCAGATTTATAATTTAATTTTTGCTACCAGAAAATGTGTTTCTCTGATACAGTAATAGAATCAGTAATATATATGCATAACTTTCCTTATAAATCAGATTTTTTTAACCAATCAGATTTTTTAAAGTAATATGCTAATAAATAATGACCAGACTTGATAGTGAAGGGCCAAAAGAAGACCTAGGCCTTTTGTAATTGACAGGAACTGGTGATGTTGGATGGATTAGCAAGAGTAGCTGAATGTATGGCTTGCTTTAACAGAAAAAGCTTTGATATCCAACTCAGTTACTCATGATCTCCTTGATAAGTAAGGGTTAAATAACTGAAAGAAAAGCCTGGATCAACAAATTTCTGGTCTCATATGTGTGAATAACACCTGATTATTGCCAGCTAAACCCCACTGTTCTCAGTATGATAATCTTCTACCTTGGGATGAAGAACGAATAGTGACGCAATGAAGGGACTTGGTTTATTGCCATTTATTCTTTTAAAATATTTTCCATTATTTTATTGTACCTGGCATGGAGGCCTACCCTTTATTTTCTAATTAGACACCTGGTGATTACAGGTGCTTAATTTAGTTGAAACATTCAGGTGGTCCAGGAAAAAATAAAATTGGCTTTCTTTTCATGAAGTTATCACAGAAGTCTGGAGAATACGATAGCACCCCACTCCAGTACTCTTGCCTGGAAAATCCCATGGATGGAGGAGCCTGGTAGGCTGCAGTCCATGGGGTCTCTAAGAGTTGGACATGACTGAGCGACTTCACTTTGACTTTTCACTTTCATGCATTGGAGAAGGAAATGGCAACCCACTCCAGTGTTCTTGCCTGGAGAATCCCAGGGATGGCAGAGCCTGGTGGGCTGCCATCTACGGGGTCACACAGAGTCAGACATGACTGAAGTGACTTAGCAATCACAGAAGTCATTCTGTAATGTTTCTTTTCTGCATTATATTTAGTATCAAGTTCATACTGATTCATGTGTGCTCCACAATAACACTTACACAGAAGAAAATCTATAAGTACACTTTGATTGAATGTAAATTCTAGCATGGTTAAAGTATTACACTTTTTGTGGACTTTTGCCTGATCAGAATTCTTGAGCAAGCTGAGTATATGACTTACCATCACTCTATGACTAAGGAAAAAAAAAAATCAAACCTATTGAGAAAAAGCCTATAAATAGCTTCTTAGACTTCTTGCTGTTTAAAATCTTGTAATGCTTAAGATCACAGGCTTTAGAATCAGCTGAACTGTGTTTAAATTCCAGATCCACTATTATTCCTTATTGTGAGAATTTAAATATGTTACTCTAGTTCTTTGAGACTTATTTTCTTCATCTCTGAAGTGACGTTAGTAAGCTGTATTTCTAAGAACTTTATGGGACTTATCAGAGAAAAAATGAATTAAAGCACCCATCTTTAAGGTTTTACATTTACTAAAGAAATAAAAGAGAGAAAGCTATCTCAAAGAACTTAAAGTTCAAAAATCTGAGTCATTCAAGTTGAAAGCAGACTTTCTGAACATCTACTAATGCTATCTTGATTTTTATAGGGCCAGAAGTGTAACCGAGTCCAAGTTTATACCACTCACTACAGGATAGCCAATAAATTGAGAGATGAGGTTGGGGGCCAGGAATGGTGACTTTATTCAGAAAGCCAGCAGACTGAGAAAATGGTGGACTAGTGTCCCAAAGAACCATCTTACTGAGTTAGAATTCAGGCTTCCTTTATATTAACAGAAGAGGGGATGTGGCTGGTTGCTGCAAACTTCTTGGTTCCAGAATCCTTTGTTCTTAGAACTGCTCACATAGGTCTGGTCACAGTGTTCTTATAAACCTCCAGTCCCTTCATGAATCATTGCCTTGTCATGGTGAAGGAACTTGTGCAACTCAATGAAACTATGAACCATGCCATACCGGGCCACTCAAGATGAACATGTCATAGTGGAGAGTGACAAAATGCAATCAACTGGAGGGGGGAATGGCAAACCACCCCAGTATACTTGCCATGAGAACCTACTCAACTGTATAAAAAGACAGAAAGATATGACACCAAAAGATGAGTCCCCCAGGTTGGAAGGTAGCCAATATGTTACTAAAGAAGAATGAAGGACAATTACTAATAGCTTCAGAAAGAATGAAGTGACTGGGCCAAAGCAGTAATGACACTAACTTGTAGATGTGTTGGGTGATGAAAGTAAAATCTGATGCTGCAAAGAACAGTATTGCATAGGAACCTGGAATGTTAGGTCCATGAATCAAGGTAAATTGAAAATGGTCAAGGAGGAGATGGTAAGAATAAACATTGACATGTTAGGAACCGGTGAAATAAAANTGAAAGTAAAATCTGATGCTGCAAAGAACAGTATTGCATAGGAACCTGGAATGTTAGGTCCATGAATCAAGGTAAATTGAAAATGGTCAAGGAGGAGATGGTAAGAATAAACATTGACATGTTAGGAACCGGTGAAATAAAATGGACAGGAATGGGCGAATTTAATTCAGATGTCCATTACATCTACTACTGTGGGCAAGAATCACTTAGAAGGAATGGAATAGCCCTCATAGTCAACAAAAGAGTCCAAAATGCAGTACTCAAAAACAACAGAATGATATTGGTTCGTTTCCAAGGCAAGCCACTCAACATTACTGCAACTCAGTTCTACATCGCTATCACTGATGCCAAAGAGGCTGAAGCTGATTAGTTCTATGAAGATCTAGAAGACATCCTAGAACTAACACCAAAAAAAATAAAAAAATAAAAAGATGTTCTATTAATCACTGGGGATTGGAATGCAAACATAGGAAGCCAAGAGATATTTGGAGTAACAGGCAAGCTTGGAGTTCAAAATGAAGCAGAGCAAACAAAGCTTAAATGAAATGTGCCAAGAGAATGCATTGGTCATAGCAAGCACCTTTTTCCAACAGCACAAGAGACAACTTTATACATGGAAATCACCAAATGGTCAATATGGAAATCAAATTGATTACATTCTTTGTACCCAAAGATGAGAAGCTGTGTAACAGTCAGCAAAAGCAAGATCTGGAGCTGACTGTGGTTCATATCATCAGCTTCTCACAGCAAAATTCAGGCTTAAACTAAAGAAAGCAGGGAACCACTAGGCCAACCACATACAACTTAAATTAAATCCCCTATGAAAATAAAGTGGAAGTGACAAATAGATTCAAGGGATTAAGTCTAGTAAACAGTGTGCCTGAAGAACTATGGATGGTGGTACACAGAGGAGTCAGAGAACAAAAACATCCCAAAGAAAAATAAAAGTAAAAAGGCAAAGAGATTATCTCAGGAGGATTTACAAATAGCTGAAGAAAAGAAGAGAAGTGAAAAGCAAGGGAAAAGNCATTCCAGAATGTCTAGCTCTAGGTGAGTGATCACACCATCGTGATTATCTGGATAATGAAGATCTTTTTTGTATAATTCTTCTGTGTATTCTTCCAACCTCTTCTTAATATCTTCTGCTTCTGTTAGGTAGCAGAAAGATATTAATAAACCATGTTTCTGTCCTTTATTGTGCCACCTTTGCATGAAATGTAACCTTGGTATCTCTAATTTTCTTGAAGAGATCTCTAGTCTTTCCCACTGTGTTGTTTTCTTCTATTTCTTTGCATTGGTCACTGAGGAAGGCTTTCTTGTCTCTCCTTGCTATTGTTTGGAGCTCTGCATTTAAACGGATATATCTTTCCTTTTCTCCTTTGCCTTTAGATTCTCTTCTTTTCTCAGCTATTTCTAAGGCCTCCTCAGACAACCATTTTGCCTTTTTGCATTTATCTTTCTTGGGGATGGTCTTGATCACCATCTCCTGTACAATGTTAAAAACCTCCATCCTTAGTTCTTCAGGCACTCTGTCTATCAGATCTATACCCTTGAATCTGTTTGTCATTTCCACTGTATAATCATAAGGGATTTGATTTAGGTCATACCTGAATGGTCTAGTGGTTTTCCCTACTTTCTTCAATTTAATTCTGAATTTTGCAATAAGGGGTTCATGATCTGAGCCACAGTCAGCTCCTGGTCTTTTTGATGCCTTTATAGAGCTTTTCCNGAAAGTGAAAGAGGAAAATGAAAAAGTTGGCGTGAATCTCAACATTCAGAAAACTAAGATCATGGCATCTTGTCCCATTACTTCTTGGCAAATAGATGGGGAAAAAAATGGAAACAGTGACAGACTTTATTTTCTTGGGTTCTAAAATCATTGCAGATGGTGACTGCAGCCATGAAATTTCAAAAATCGCTTGCTCCTTGGAAGGAAAGCTAAAACAAACCTAGACAGCATTTTAAAAAGGAGAAACATCAGTTTGTGACAAAGGTCTGTATATCAAAGCTATTTATTTTCCAATAGTCAATGTATGGATGTGAGAATTGGACCATAAAGAAAGCTAAGTGCCAAACAATTGATGCGTTTGAACTGTGGTGCTAGAGAAGACTCTTGAGAGTCTCTTGGACAGCAAGAAGATCAAACCAGTCAACAAAATCAACCATGAGTATTCACTGGAAGGACTGATGCTGAAGCTGAAGCTCCAATATTTTGGTCACCTGATGGGAAGAACTGACTCACTGGAAAAGACAATGATGCTGTGAAACATTGAGGGCAGGAGAAAGAGGGTGTGATAGAGGATGAGATGGGTGGATGGCATCATTGACTCAATGGACATGAGTTTGAGCAAACTCTGGGAGATAGTGAAGGACAGGGAAGTTGATGTGGTGCAGTCCATGAGATCTCAAAGAATCAGAAATGATTTAGCAAGTGAACAACAACACTATATAAAAACAATATNTGGATGGCATCATTGACTCAATGGACATGAGTTTGAGCAAACTCTGGGAGATAGTGAAGGACAGGGAAGTTGATGTGGTGCAGTCCATGAGATCTCAAAGAATCAGAAATGATTTAGCAAGTGAACAACAACACTATATAAAAACAATATCTATCTATATTTTATCTATACCACATATATATCGATATGTATATTTAAAGTAGCTAAGTATATTTCAGTGAACTGCCTCTCAAAGGCAGTTTGCCTGTAACAAAACAGATTCTTATAATTTTATGTGATTTAAGCATTTTGCAGTGTAAATAGAACTAGAAAGAATCATGGAATAAGCTACCCATAATTCTAGAAAAGAACAAGTAGAATGAAGTATGGCAAAAATATATGTTCCATGAATTAGGAGGAGAAACATCCTAAGACCCATAGAGCTGTGCAGGAAGAAAGCAGACTGAGAAAGAAACATTGAATTTGGAAAACTATTCACTTATTGACTTGGGTAACAGGAGGATTGCTTCAATAATTATAAATCATCATTTTTCCATTCATCTTATTTCATAACTTTGCTGGGTTTGGAACTGTGCATCAAGCTATCATTCCTAAATAACTAGAATATGAGAATGCTATTTTCATCCAAGAACACATGTTCAGTTCTGCCCCTAGAAAGAAGTTAAGAGAAGAGCTATTTGGTCTTTGTATATGCCTTCTCTCCATGACTGTACTCAAGCATGCATCCCTGAAAATGTTTGTTTGGCCAATGACATTTCTTGGATTTTTATCAACCAGCTAGTTCATCCTGACTTCCTTCTGTACTAATAATTTAATGAATTTGAGCTTAAAGCAAGGGGAAAAGAAACAAAATCACACTGACAAATGTTCACCTATTAGTAGTTTATCCAAACAACCCCATGGAACCAACAAAAAAGACAAACTTGAAAGATGACTGCTCTAACACCTATCCTTTTTCTATTATAATAATATAGAACAATTGCTTATGAAATCTAACCATTGCCTATCAACACAATGTACTTCATTTTGCTTGTCAAAGCTAAAGATAAACCTGTCAAAGATTTCCTCCAAAGTTTTCCAGATGAATGCCCATGTCAAGAATCCTCGTCTCCCCTTAATACACCCTCAAATAGCACAGTCTGCATTTGACAAATTTCTAATTCATAACAAACATACTAATAACTATAAAACTAAGTGATTGTATTGAAAATTGTTACTGTTCTTAAAAAAAAAAAGACTTGCAGAGGATAGATTTCTCTGTAAGTCTTCCATACAATGAGAGCTATGTATCAGTTCAGTTCAACTCAGTTGTTCAGTCATGTCCAGCTCTTTGTGACCTCACAGACTGCACCACACCAGGCCTCCCTGTCTATTGCCAACTTCCAGAGTTTACTCAAACTCGTAGCTCAGATGGTAAAGCGTCTGCCTACAATGCAGCAGACCCGGGTTCGATCCCTAGGTCAGGAAGATCCTCTGGAAAAGGAAATGGCAACCCACTCCAGGACTCTTGCCTGCAAAATCCCATGGACTGAGGAGCCAGTAGGCTATAGTCCATGGGGTCGCAAAGAGTCAGATACGACTGAATGACTTCACTTCACTTCACTTCACTTCATGTCCATTGAGTCTGTGATGCCATCCAGTTATCTCATCCTCTCTCATCCCCTTCTGCTTCTGCCTTCAATATTTCCCAGCATCAGAGTCTTTCAAATGAGTCAGTTCTTCACATCAGGTGGCCAAAGTATTGGAGCTTCAGTTTCAGCATCAGTCCTTGCAATGAATACTCAGGACTGATTTCCCTTAGGATGGACTGGTTGAGTCTCCTCGCAGTCCAAGGGACTCTCTAGAGTCTTCTCCAATACAGCAGTTCAAAAGCATCAATTCTTAGGCACTAAGCTTTCTTTATAGTCCAACTCTCACATCCATACATGGCTACTAGTAAAACCATAGCTTTGCTTAGACGGACCTTTGTTGGCATAGTAATGTCTCTGCTTTTTAATATGTTGTCTATGTTAGTCATAACTTTTCTTTCAAGGAACAAGTGTCTTAATTTCATGGCTACAGTCACTATCTGCCGTGATTTTGGAGCCCCCAAAATAAGTGTGTTGCTGTTTCCACTGTTTCCCCATCTCTTTGCCATGAAGTGAAGTGGTGGGACCAGATGCCATGATCTTAGTTTTTTGAATGTTGAGTTTTAAGCCAACTTTTTCACTTCCCTCTTTCACTTTCATCAAGAGGATCTTTAGTTCTTTGCTTTCTGGCATAAGGGCGGTGTAACCTGCATATCTTAGGTTATTGATATTTCTCCCGGCAATGTTGAGGGCTAGAAGATGATCTGTTATCATCATATTCAACTTCTTTGTAAAGGAAAAAATTTTCTTAAGGCTCTGTAATAAAAAGTAGACCCTGACAAAGATGTCATTGGTTGGGAATCAGGCCAGATTGTTATATTACACTGTGCATGCATTCCTCATTTGAGCCAAAGACTCAATTGGTTTATAATATGATCATCCAGATCTCTTCAATATTTCTTTTCTTTTTCCTTCTCTCCTTTTCTTTAAATAAAAATCCTAAGCATTTAATAAATGCTTAGAGTGCTATCTGTATTGTCACGGGCCCACAGAGAAACCAAGAATAATATTAATAATTTTAAAAACACAAATTATCAGTATCTGGTCAGAATTAAATGCTTATCAATTATGTATTCACTAGTAAAATGTCCCTAGTTTTCTCAAACTAAAATTTTTTAATTGAGCTTCATGTATGTTGGACTTCAATGTACTAAGGATAAGCGACATTCAGTTTCCTATGTATCTCCTTATATATGTATTAATTTTGTGTTAATACATGTTAACTTGCCCTCAATAATTTAATATGAGAAAGACAAACTCTACTTTAAAAAACAAAAACAGAACACAATTCCTGCTAGAGTATTTTTCCACCCATGGAGGCCTTTATAAAAATCAGAATGACCCATCTTTCTGAATATTAAAGCTATAGAGGAGAATGAAGGATCCCTACATTGGGCAAGAATTTGAATTTGATATTCTGTCAGACCTTTTCTTCACCTTTGCTTGTTTGATTTTATTTCTACATCTTTATCTTTCTTCACTCCCCTACAGAACATGTTCTGTGCCTTGCCACTTGTATGCATTGCCCATAATTCCCTCTACTCTTCACTTGTCTAAGTCCTTGCTCTCTTTGCAAAGATATGGGGAAGGGCCAGCTGGCTGTTACATCTCATCCAATTCATCATCAGAGTTGCTGATCTTGATATCTAAAGAGCTGCCTTCCTGTACATCTCACTTCACAGGCCTGTGTTCGGTGAAAAGTATGACTGCCTTCTACCTGCTCCACGAAGCCTTCATTGATAGGTTCACCTTCTAAAATTTTGGCAGAAAATTCCAACTTTGAGTCTTTTTAGCAAAGTCATAAGTGAATAATTAAATAGGTGAGAGAAAGCAATATGGGGGTGATATAACTCATGCAATTCTTTTTAATTGATGCCTCTTGCTCAGTGGACTATTAATCCTGATTTCTCACTTAGCAGTAATGCCCCTAAGTACACACTCTGATTTTTTTTTTGCTTCAAGTGTAAAGATCTCACTCAAATAAACCTTAGAGATGGTGAGTTAAACACATGCATTAGCTTCCACTTTGTTGTGAATTATAATCTCATCAAAATTATAACTATTTGGAAGATGGCAGAATGGGAAACAGAGTTGCATGGTGAGTGAGCCTATTTCTCTGTATGTGTAGAGGGATAAAATTCACAAAAGAAAGCAAAATCTCAAGTTCCATAGATATTGACTAAAAGTGAAAAGTGAAGAAGTAACCGTATAGACGTGTTATTTAGAGAGACAGGCAAATAAAACATAATTTAAAAGATTAAAAAGAAGAGCTGATCTTTTGGCAGCAGCAAATATATGTGGGATAAAGAAAAAAATGACTCGAACTATATTTATGCATTGTTTCCTGTATTGCAGCCAGATTCTTTACCAGCTGAGCCACCAGGGAAGCCCTATATTTATGACAAGTTTTATTAAAAATACTAAGTATGAAGTTTGTTATAGAATAAGCTATATAATTTTAGAAAATTATAACAAAGTGTAGCAATAGGATACACACATAAACACATATGAAACAGATGTGATCTCTGACTGGGCAACACTGGGCAGCTGGCTGTCTTCTAATAGGCTGATCTTATGGCATAGTTATAGTCAGTGTATCATAGTTTAAGATTTGACCCTTAGTAGTATAAACTCCACTCCAGTACTCTTGCCTGGAAAATCCCATGAATGGAGGAGCCAGGTAGGCTGCAATTCATGGGGTCGCGAAGAGTCGGTCGCTACTGCGCGACTTCACTTTCACTTTTCACTTTCATGCATTGGAGAAGGAAATGGCAACCCACTCCAGTGTTCTTGCCTGGAGAATCCCAGGGACAGCGGAGCCTGGTGGGCTGCCATCTATGGGGTGGCACAGAGTCGGACACGACTGAAGCGACTGAGCAGTGTAAACTCAGATATGATTCCTTAGCATACCAAGAGTAGATGCTTCGCTTATTGGCAGATTCAGGCCAAAAAAGTTTGTGAAACTGATGTTTAAAATCAAAATGTTCACAAGCTCCCAATCCCGAGTCCCCCTCCCACCTCCCACCCCACAACGTCTCTCTAGATCATCCCCGTACACCAGCCCCAAGCGTCCTGCATTCTGTATCAAACATAGACTGGTGATTCGTTTCTTACATAATAGTATATATTCTTCAACGCCATTCTCGCAGATCATCCCGCCCTCTCCTACTCCCTCTGAGTGTGTGCACCTGTGGTGGATTCGTGTCGATGTATGGCAAACCCAATAGAGTATTGTAAAGTTAAATTTAAAAATAAATAAAATAAAAAAAAAAATCAAAATGTTCCCTTTAAAATATTTAATAAGTATAGATTGTAAAGGAACCAAACATCTAAAATCCATATAACCAGTTTCTCTTGCCTGATAGACAGATCTATTCATGAAGTTATCTATAATAAGAATGCTTCTTAACAACCATACAACATAAAATATAGACAGAGTAGGAAATAGCTATTATTTTTCCTCTGTTGGTATGGACCAGGGATGTCCAATATAAATATAATGCAATCCACAAGTGGGAGTCCCATATGTAATTTAGATGTTTCTGGAGGCCATGTTAGAAATATAAGAAGAAACAGATGAAACAAATTTTATTACTATAATTTATTTCACACAATGTATAAAAAATATTTTAACATGCAATCAACAAAAACATACTAAGATATTTATGTAGCATTTGTACTATGTCTTTGAAATTCAAAGTGTTTTTCACACTTACTGCACATCACAACTTGAATCAGCCACATTTAATGTGGTCATTAGCAGCATATAGCTAATGACTACCAAATAGGATACTGCCAGGCAAGACTCCTATAAGCATTCAACAAGAAAATTATACAGCAAAAGGCAGCTTTTCAAGTTGGATTTAGAACCTCCGTTGTTAGTTATAGAATTTAGATATTTAACTGTCGAAGGCTAAGATTACAAGGTGTATACTTTTTTGGGTACAATGCAAGCTAAGTTCTTTGACTTAGAGATGTTTCTTTCTTCTAAATAATGCCTGGTTGGATTCAGCTCAAGTTTACCTCTATGAATTTTCCTTTTTGTTTTCTGAATAAGCAACTAGTTTGGTGGATGACATATGCTTTCTTTAAATATGCTAATCCCTAATTTCTATTTACCTAGAGTGTATTCCTTTTAGTAACCTTGCATTTCTTTCCTATATTCCACTATGATACAGCATTAGAGGAGAAATTTCCTTTCCCATTATTTTCATATTTTGGGAAAATATTTTATTGCAGCCCTCAGGGGCAGGAAATTGAAGTCCATATTTCATAATTATGATGAGTACATTCCCATATACCTTCCTGTAGATATGAATCAATAATTTAGCAAGTTAGCAAGTAAAGAATATATATCATTACAGTTCTTACATTTGAAAATATAAATTATATTTTAAATATGCAAATAACACTGAACATATAAATCAACATAAAAATATGTTATATTTTAAATATGCAAAAAACACTCAACATAAAAATCATGTCATAGAAACTATTTTCATATTTATTAAAAATGTTATATATTCTTTAGATGCTTCAAATATATTTTGTTTATAATCTATAGAAATTATTAATTGCCTTTTACAAATGTTCTAGGAATTCACTGGTTATTATGGGAAATATATGTTATAACATATTTTAAATGGATTTATTATCTATACACTTTTCTTATTTTTATAAAATATGCATGAAAANGAGCTTGGTGGGCTACAGTCCATGGGGTTGCAAAGAGTCACACATGTCTGAGCAACTTAGCACAAGCATTACACAATAAAAAGGAGCATTTTACTCTATTTTAAGGTAAATTGAAAGAAGAGAGAGAACGTTTTAAAACATTCTTCTGGAGACTTGGTATAATTTACATTGGAAGAAAATTCTCAGGATTTAAGAGTACAATAAAATGCTTAAATATCACACCAAGTAAAGACTATATACAAACCTGGTTATCACCAAGAGCAAATCAAGATGCTAGAAGCAATCAAGTAGCAAAGATCGAGGTGCAAATGTATACAGACCCTCCCATAAATTACAAATATATGTAAGTGCTTAAAATTCCTCTCTATTGTGCAGGCAGAAATCAGGGGAATATGGAGAACAGGAAAATCCACAGGAGAGAAAGGAAGGTGAGGGAAATACCTGAGTGACCACCAAGCCTATGCTTCAAAGGAAGGGCCTGATCATTTCTCAGGTCGAACGACAACCTCAGTATTGACTTTGACTTAGTTCTGTCCCTAAATACTATTTAGAATAAAAGACCAATATTCATCAATACCTCCTCAATGGCACCTGCAGAAATCCTGTGACCTGCAACATTTATCACGTCATCGACTCGAGACATAACATAAACGTAGCCCTCTTCATCCATGTACCCAGCATCCATGGTGTCATAGTACCCCTGAAAATAAAGAATAAATAATGTCTGAGTAGCATCTCGTATTAGGTAATGTAATTATTTTTAACCTTGGTAAAATACAAAATAGGATAAAAATAGGTTTGCATTTAGCTCTCTCACAACTAGCCTATTGAATTCCATTAGTTCTGATATTGAAAGCTTACTATTAATAGACTCTCTTTGCCTCCTTGACACCCAGGAATAAATTAAAGTGTTCTCATATATGTTGAAGCTAAGCATTTGGACTGAGAGTTTCAAAGTTTATGAACCCAATTTCTTCTTTTAATGGAGAAGTAATAGCTCAATATTTCCAGTATGCTATGGTATTGCAAAAGTAGTTCTTTGATAGATTTCTTGTGTTAATTTGTAAAGGTGTTAAAGCTCTCTCTCTCTCTCTCTCTATATATATATATATATGTATATATATATAGTACAATAATTATTATTACAAAATAGAGCACTAATTTGCTAACATAGATTTGGATTGGACTCGAGCTTCAGTGAAATTATAGTTAAATAGTAAGTATAAAACTTAATTTTTTGTCAACTCAGAGTAGCAGTACAGTTTCACTGGTCCAGACATCACAAGAGAATGAAAAATCAAGTATAAGAATTAGAAAGAAAGAAATATTCCTTCCCCTAATGCTTCAGAATTGCGTTAATACCTGTATGATGAGCTTGAGCTTCCAGATAAATCCAGGCAAGTCACTATTTGTGTTTCTTAATCTTCCTAAGACTCAGTATGCTCATCTATTAACCAGGGTAACGGGCCATGCCTTAGAAGGCTATGAGAAGCATAAATGAGATGGAGCATATAAAGAGGGCAGACTGGGGCACATCATAAATCCTCAATTAATTGGCAACTCTTACAGCAATTACTATAAGAAAGGCAATCTAGAATACAGTTAAGAACATGGGCCCTGGAGCCAGAAATTATGGGTCCAAAAGTCAGCTCCGTTACTCTAAACAGTGCGCAAGTTACTCAACCCTTCTGGGCTGTTCAGTTGACAGGGCTGAGGTAACAAGACAGAGTATAGATTCCCTATATCTAGTTTAATCATAAACTATGGTTCATGGGGCTTTGAAGGAGCTTTCAATTTTGTTAAAGGTGCTCATGTTGAAAACCACACTCGCATATCATGTGTCACTGTCAGGCTGTAATTAATCACATAAGTTCTCTGATGATTTGACTGGGGCCCATTGGGCAGATAGATGGGGCTTATTGGTGTCAATTCTAGACAAATCTTATCGGCCACAGTCCCTTGGGACATGTTTAATCTTGGCCACTGAGGTCATTTAGCCCTGAGATGTCTTTCTCAAGGAAGCTATTTTAATTCTTGTCATTTGTCAGGTTGATTAGGTTAGGCTCCCTTCACTCACAAATAATAAGGATAGAATACTAAGTGCTTAGACTCACCTTTGCTTTTTAATGCAATTCTAATCATTCATTCTTTTTTTTACCCAGTGCATAATGAGGACCAGGTATTTCTCTAAGGGAAAGAAATAGAGGTGAAAAGACAGCAGCAAGATGAGAGTGGGACCCTTTTGTGTATTATCAACTATGTACTATTATAAATATAAAGCACAGAGTAACAGGAAAAGGATAGAATGCAAAAAGATACTTTTGTTATCCAAAGCACTAAAGTTGGATGTTGAGTATACGGTCTTTATCCTGTNGGTCACCAACTCCTGAGGTCCGTGTTGTGTGCCAGGGTCATCCTGTGCCGAGGGCCATGCTGTGTGCCTCGGTCGCTCTTCACTGAGGTTAAAGCAGTGTGCAGCGGTCTCCCTGCTCAATGTCCTTGATGTGTGCCGTGGTCGCCCTTTGCCTCGGTCCGGCCTGTGTTCCACGGTCACCCTGTGCCGAAATCCGGGCTGTCTTCTGCAGTTGGCTAGAAACGAGTTACTGGCTGTGTGCCGCCATCGCCCCTCACTGTGTTTCGGTCAGTGTGCCAAGTTTGCCCTTTGCCAAGGTCCGGGCTGTGTGTCCTGGTCACCCTGCACCGAGGTCCAGCCTGTTTGCTGTGGTCGCCCTGGGCTGAGGTCCGGGCTGTGTTTCATGGTCGGCTAGTGACGAGTTATGGGCTCTGTGCCGCGGGCTCCCTGTACAGATTTCTGGGCTGTGTTCTGCGGTCGACTGGCAACAAGTTCTGGGCTGTGTGCTGCAGTCGCCCTTCACTGAGGTTCGGACTGTTCCACGGTCGCCCTGCTCCGAGGTCTGGCCTGTGTGCCACAGTCATCCTGAGCTGATGTCCGGCCTCAGTGACGTGGTAGCCCTGCGCCGAGTTCCGGCCTGTGTTCCGACCTCAGCTTGCGACCTGTTCCCGGTTCCATGCCGCGGTTTCTTTTTGCCACGGTCCGGGCTGTGTGCTGCCGTAGCCTGCTCCAGAGGTCCGGGCTGTGTGCCTCAGTACCCCTGCTCTGAGGTCCGGGCTGTGTTCCTCGGTCACCCTGAGCCGATGTCCGGCCTGTGTGCCACAGTCGCCCTTCGCCGAGGCCTGGCCTAAGTTCCACTGTCGTCCTGTGCTGAGGTTCGGCCTGAGTGCCACGGTCACCCTGCTCCGAGGTCCGGACTGTGTTACGCGGTCGGCTAGCGACGAGTTCCAGGTTGTGTGATGCGGTCGCATTTCACTGAGTTTCACACTGTGTGCTGCCATAGCCTTCTGGAGAGGTCTGGGCTGTGTGCCGTGGTTGCCCTGCACCGAGTTCTGGGCTGTGTTCCACGGTCAGCTAGCGACGAGTTCCGAGCTCTGTACCCTGGTCACCCTACACAGATTTCCGGGCTGTGTGCCACAGTCTCCCTTCACTGAGGTTTGAGCATTGTGCCGTTTTGCACCTGTGTCGAGGCCTGGTCTGTGTGCCACGGTCACCATCTCCCGTGGTCTGTGCTGTGGGCCAGGGTCGCCTTGTGCCGAGGTCCATGCTGTGTGCCTCGGTCGCTCTTCACTGTGGTTCGGGCTGTGTGCTGCGGCCGCTCTGCACCGAAGTCCAGTCTGTGTGCCACGGTCGCCATCTTCCGAGGTCGGTGCTGTGTGCCAGGGTCGCCTTGTGCCGAGGTCCGTGCTGTGTGCCTTGGTCGCTCTTCATTGTGATACGGGCTGTGTGCCGCGGTCGCCCTGCGCGGAGGTCCAAGCTGTGTTCCACCCTCAGCTTGCAACGAGTTCTGTGCTCTGTGCTGCGTTCCCTCTGTGCCGAGGTCTGGGCTGTGTGCCACAGTCGCCCTGTTCTGAGGTCTGAGCTGTATGCCGTGGTCGCCCTACCACGAGGTCTGCCCTGTTTGCCGTGGTCTCCCTATATCAAGGTCCAGTCTGTGTTCCGCAATTGGCTAATGACGAGCTCCTGGCTCTGTGCCATGGTCGCCCGGCAGAGATTTCTGGGCTCTGTGCTACGGTCGCCCTTCACTGACATTCGGGCTGTTTGCCATGGTCGCCCTTCACTGAGATCCGGGCTGTGTGCCGCAGTCACCCTGCATCGAGGTCCGGGCTGTGTGCCGAGGTCGCCCTGCACCGAGGTCCAGTCTGTTCTGTAGTGGCCCTGCGCCGAAGTCCTGGCTGTGTTCTGCGGTCGGCTAGCTAAGAGTTCCAGGCACTGTGCCGTTGTCACTCTGCGCAGAGGTCTGGGGTGTGTGCCGCGGTCATAATTGGTCGAGGTCCATGCTGTGTGCCAGGGTCACACTGCGTCGAAGTCCTGGATGTGTGTCATGGTTACCTTTCACTGAGGTTCAGGCTGTGTGCCGTGGTTGCCCTGCAACGAGGACCATGCTGTGTGCCACTGCTACCCTGTGCCGAGGTCCAGCCTGTGTGCCACGGTCGCCCTGTGCAGAGGTCCGGGCTGTGTTCTGCCATCGGCTGAAATCGAATTCCGTCCTGTTTGTCATGGTCGCCCTGCGCCGAGGTCTGGGCTGTTTTCCACGGTCAGCTAGCAACGCATTCCGAGCTCTGTACCCAGGTCGCCTTGCACAGATTTCAGGGCTGAGTGCTGCGGTCCCCCTTCACTGAGGATCCGGCTGTGTGCCGTGGTCACACTGCACTGAGGTTCGGGCTGTGTGCCATGTTATCCTTGCACAAAGGTCCAGGGTTTGTGCTGCGGTAGGCTTGTTCCGAGGTATGGGCTGTGTTCTGCAGTTGCCCTGAGCTGATGTCTGGTCTGTATGACACGGTCGTCATTTCCCGAGATCGGTGCTGTGTGCCAGGGTTGGCCTACACTGAGGTCCATGCTGTGTGCCTCGATCGCTCTTCACTGTAGTTTGGGCTGTTGGCCGCGGTCACCCTGGGCCGAGGCTGAGGCTGTGTTCTGCCCTCGGCTGGCGACAAGTTCCGGGCTTTGTGCCACGTTCCCTCTGTGCAGAGGTCCGGGCTGTGTGCCTAGATCGCCCTGTTCCGAGGTCCGTGTTGTGTGCCGAGGTAGCCTTCTGCAGAGGTCCAGGCTGTGTGCCACGGTCGCCCTGTTCCGAGGTCAGGGCTGTGTTCCACGGTCACCATCTCCCCAGGTCCGGGCTGTGTGCCGAGTTCACCCTTTGCCGAGGTCAGGCCTGTGTTTCGCTCTTGGCTTGCGACCTGTTCCCGGGTCTGTGCCGCAGTTCCTCTATGACAAGTTCTGGGCTGTGTGCCGTGGTAGCCTTCTCCAGAGGTCAGGGCTGGGTGCTGCGGTTCCCCTGTGTTGAGATCAGGGCTGTGTGCCATTGTCGCCTTGCACCGAAGTCCGGGTTGTGTTCTGTGGTCGGGTAGTGACTAATTCTGTGGTGTGTGCTGCATTCGCCATTCACTGAGGTTCTGGCTGTGTGCCGCGGTCACCCTGCGCCAAGTTCCGTGCTGTGTTCCACGGTCTCCCCATGCAGAATCCGGCCTGTGTGCCATGGTTACCCAGTGGGGAGGTCTGGGCTGTGTTCCTCGATTGACTAGCAACGAGTTCCAAGCTCTGTGCCACGGTCGCCCTGCACAGATTTTTGGTCTGTGTGTCGCGGTCGCCCTTCACTGAGGTTCAGGCTGTGTGCTGCGGTAACGCTGCGCCGAGGACCATGCTTTGTGCCGTGGTCACCCTGCGCCAGGGTACAGCCTGTGTGCCACGGTCGCCCTGTGATGAGTTCCGGGCTGTGTTCTGCCATCGGCTGGAAACGAGTTCCATCCTGTTTGCCATGGTCGCCCTGCGCCGAGGTCCAGGCTGTGTTCCACGGTTGGCTAGTGACACGTTCTGAGCTCTGTACGCAGGTCGCCCTGCACAGATTTCTGAGCGGTGTGCTGCGGTCTCCCTTCACTGAGGTTCGGGCTGTGTGCCACGGTCGCCCTGTGCTGAGGTCCGGTCTGTGTGCCACGGTAGCCTTGAACCGAATTCCGGGCTGTGTGCCACAGTAGACTTGTGCCTAGGTCTGGGCTGTGTCCTGCGGTCGCCCTTCATTGAGGTTTCGGGCTGTGGGCCGCAGTCGCACTGTTCCCAGATTCGGGCTGTGTGCCATGTTAGCCTTGCACTCAGGTTCGGGCTGTGTGCCACGGTAGCCTTGCACCGAGGTCCGGGTAGTGTGTCGCCATTGCCCTGCGCCGATGTCCAGCCTGTGTTCCATGGTGGTCATCTCCCGAGGTAGGTTCTGTGTGCCAGGGTCGACTTGCGCCCACGTCTGTGCTGTGTGCCTTGGTCGGTCTTCATTGTGGTTTGGGCTGTGCGCTGCCGTCGCCCTGCACCGAGGTCCAGGCTGTGTTCTGCCCTCGGCTTGCGACCTATTCCTGGCTCTGTGCCACAGTTCCTGTTTGCCATGGTCCGGGCTGTGTGCCGCAGTTGCCCTTTGCCGATGTCCGGTCTCTGTGCCACGGTCATCATCTCCCGAGGTCGGTGCTGCATGCCTGGGTCACTCTGCGCTGAGGTCCGTGCTGTGTGCCTCAGTTGTTCTTCTCTGTGGTTCGGGCTGTGTGCGACAGTCACCCTGCGCCGAGGTCGAGGCTGTGTTCAGCCCTCTTCTTGCGACGATTTCCGGGCTCTGTATCGCGTCACCTCTGTGCCGAAGTCTGGGCTGTGTGCCACGGTCACCCTGTTTAGAGGTTCGGGCTGAGTGTTGAGGTAGCTTTCTGCAGAGGTCCGTGCTGTGTGCCGCGGTCACCCTGTTCCGAATTCGGGGCTGTGTGCCACGATCCCCATCTCCCCATGTCCGGGTTGTATGCCACGGTAACCCTGGGCCGAGATCCAGCCTGTGTTCCGCCCTCGGCTTGTGACATGTTCCCGGGTCTGTGCCGCAGTTCCTCTTTTCCAAGGTCGGGGCTGTGTGCCCTGGTAGCCTTCTCCAGAGGTCCGGGCTGGGTGCCGCGGTCCCCCTGCTCTGAGGTCCGGGCTGTGTGCCGTTGTCACCCTTCACCAAAGTCCAGGCCGTGTTCCGCGGTCGCCTAGTGAATATTTCTGTGCTGTATGCGACGTTCGCCATTCACTGAGGTTACGGCTGTGTGCCGCAGTCGCCCTGCGCCAAGTTCCGGGCTGTGTGCCAGGGTCGCCTTCGGTCGACGTTCATGCTGTGTGCCAGGGTCGCCCTGCATCGAGGTCCGGGATGTGTGCTGCGGTGGCCCTTCACTGAGGTTCGGGCTGTGTGCCACGGTCGCCCTGCTCGATGTCCTTAATTTGTGCCACGGTCGCCCTGTGCGTCGGTCCGGCTTGTTTTCCACAGTCGCCCTGTGCTGAAATACGGGCTCTGTTCGGCGTTAGGCTAGCGACGAGTTACTGGCTGTGTGCCACGGTCGCCATTCACTGTGTTTCGGGCAGTGTGCCACGGTCAACATTCGCCGATGTCCGGGCTGCATGCCTTGGTCGCTCTGCGACGAGGTCTTGCCTGTTTGCCGTGGTCACCTAGCGCCGAGGTCCGGGCTGTGTTCCGTAGTCGGCTATTGACGAGTTACGGGCTCTGTGTCACGGGCTCCCTGTACAGATTTCTGGGCTGTGTTTTGCGGTCACCCTTCACTGAGATTCGGGCTGTGTGCTGCGGTAGCCCTGCTCCGATATTGGAGCTGTGTGCCGTGGTCACCCTGTGCCGAGGTCCGGGCTGTGTTCTGCGGTTGGCTGGCGATGAGTTCTGGGCTGAGTGCTGCAGTCGCCCTTCACTGACGTTCGGGCTGTGTGCCACGGTCTCCCTGCCCCGAGGTCTGGGCTGTGTGCTTGTTCGCCCCGTGCAGAGGTCCGGCCTGTGTGCCACGGTTGCCCAGTGCAGAGGTCCGGGCTGTGTTCCGCAGTTGTCTAGAGATGAGTTCCAAGCTCAGTGCCACGGTCGCCCTGCACAGATTTTTGGGCTATGTGCCGCGNTGGGCTGTGTGCTTGTTCGCCCCGTGCAGAGGTCCGGCCTGTGTGCCACGGTTGCCCAGTGCAGAGGTCCGGGCTGTGTTCCGCAGTTGTCTAGAGATGAGTTCCAAGCTCAGTGCCACGGTCGCCCTGCACAGATTTTTGGGCTATGTGCCGCGGTCACCCTTCACTGATGTTCGGGCTGTGCAGAGGTTGCCCTGCGCCGAGGTCAACGTGTGTGCCACGGGTGCCCTGCACCGAGGTCCAGCCTGTGTGCCTCGGTAGCCTTGAACCGGGTTCCGGGCTGTGTGCAGTTGGTAGTCTTGTGTCGAGGTCCGGGCTGTGTGCTGAGGTCGTCCTTCACTGAGCATTGGGCTGTGTGCTGTGGTTGCACTGTGCTGAGGTTTCAGTTGTATGCCATGTTTGCCTTGTGCCGAGGTCCGGGCTGTGTGCCGTGGTAGCCTTGCGCCGAGGTCCAGGCTGTGTGGTGCAGTTGCCCTATGTCGATGTCCGGTCTGTGTCCCACAGCCGCCATCTCCCGAGGTCGATGCTGTGTGCCACGGTCTCCCTGCACCGAGTTCCGTGCTGTGTGCCTTATTCGCTCTTCACTGTGGTTCGGGCTGTGTGCCGCCGTCTCCCTGCGCAGAGTTCCAGGATGTGTTCCGCCCTGGGCTTCTGACGAGTTCTGGGTTCTGTGCCGTGTTCCCTCTGTGCTGAGGTCCGGGCGGTGTGTTATGGTCGCCCTGTTCCCAGGTCTAAGCTGTGTGCCAAGTTAGCCTTCTGCAGAGGTCCGGGCTGTGTGCCACTGTTACCCTGTGCCGAGGTCTGACCTGTGTTCCAATCTCGGCTTGCGACCTCTTCCCAGCTCTGTGCCGTGGTTCCTCTTTGCCAAGGTCCGGGCTGTGTGCCGCGGGATACTTCTCCAGAGGTCTGGGCTGTGTGCCGCAGTCTCCCTGCACTCAGGTCCTGGCTGTGTGCTATGGTCACCCTGAGCTGATGTNCTCGGCTTGCGACCTCTTCCCAGCTCTGTGCCGTGGTTCCTCTTTGCCAAGGTCCGGGCTGTGTGCCGCGGGATACTTCTCCAGAGGTCTGGGCTGTGTGCCGCAGTCTCCCTGCACTCAGGTCCTGGCTGTGTGCTATGGTCACCCTGAGCTGATGTCCGGCCTGTGTCCCGCAGATGCCCTGCACCGAGGTTCGGCCTGTGTTCCACAGTCGCCCTGTGCCAAGGTCTGGCCTGTGTGCCACGGTCACCCTGTGCCGAGGTCCGGCCTTTGTGCCATGGTCACCCTTCTCCGAGTTCCGGACTGTGTTCCATGGTCGGCTAGCAATGAGTTCAAGGCTGTGTGACGTGGTCGCCCTTCACTGAAGTTTGGGCTATGTGCCTCAGTCGCCCGTCGCCGGGGTCTGGGCTGTGTGCCTTGGTCACCCTGTGACAAGTTCCGGCCTGTTTGCTTTAGTCACCCTGCGCTGAGGTCCGGGCTGTGTTCCGCCGTGGGCTAGCGATGAATTCGGGGCTCTGTGCCGCGATCACCCTGCACAGATTTCTGGGCTCTGTGCCGTGGTTCCTATTTGCCAAGGTCCAGGCTGTGTGCCGCGGTAGCCTTCACCAGAGGTCTGGGCTGTGTGCCGCAGTCTCCCTGCTATGAGGTCCGGGCTGAGTGCNATTCATTGGAAGGACTGATGCTGAAGCTGAAACTCCAATACTTTGGCCACGTGATGCGAAGAACTGACTCATTGGAAAAGACCCTGATGCTGGGAAAGATTGAAGGCAGGAGGAAAAGGGGATGACAGAAGATGAGATGCTTGGATAGCATCACCGACTTGATGAACATTAGTTTGAGTAAGCTCTGGGAGTTGGTGATGGATATGGAAGCCTGGCTTGCTGTAGTCCATGGGTTTGCAAAGAGTTGGAGCCCCTCCAAATAAAGTCTCTCATTGTTTCCCCATCTACTTCCCATGAAGTGATGGGACCAGATGTCATGATCTTAGTTTTCTGAATGTATAAAGACCAATGTACTTGTCAATTATAAAATAGGTTTTCTTTCCCTGGCACTGGTCATGTGGAATTTTCTGCTCTGATAAGTTGTGATTCTCTGTATTTGCTTGTTTGTCTCTAGAGTTTTGGGGCAGTAGTTTGCCCTGTGACCTCACTTGTTTGACAGATCTAGGAAGTGTTATTGGCTTTTCAGTTTGTTCAGCTTTTACTTGTTAGGATGGAGCAAAGACTTTGAAGTTCCTTGCATGCTGGTCTGAAAACTAGAAGTTCTCTGCTGGTGAATGGACTGATCCTAGAAGGAAATGAAAAAGCTTTTGATGCTAAAATTGGATAAATGCATAGATAACATGTGTTATACAAGGGCAAGACAGAAAATACATGAGGTCTTGCCTGGCATAAAAACTGAGGTTTTTCTAGATGACTGAGATTCTGGGGAAGTGATGTAGTTTCATCAAAGCTGTAAAGTGGAAAGTACTCATATGCCCTAGCTTCACTCATTTATTTCACAGATACTGATATACTGGGGATACACAGATGAAAATATCTCTGTCTATAGAGTTTGTAATTTATTGGACACTGTTGGTTGGCTACTCAGCTTCTAGACTGATGGCCTTCCTCTCTTTCTTCCAAGCTACCGCCTTACTTTCCATGTCAGAGCTGTTACTCTTTATGCTCTGCCTGGTATGCTCTCCTTGCCTGATTTTCCCCTTCACCTACATAAGGCTCTCTAGAGAGAGACCAGAGAAGATGCTGATGGTTTTCAACATGTCAACTAATTTCATCTTCGTCATGATGTTTTAGTTATTTGCTCTCCTCCACACATCGTGTGCACCAATGATGGAGACTACTTCCCAGCCAGAGAGCAGACCCTGACTCATTGAAGTTAAACATGAAAATTCCATTTTCTTTTGTCAAAAATTAGTTTAAGAGAGTTTATGTGACAGAGTTGTGATTGAGAAGACGTGAGAGANCCACACATCGTGTGCACCAATGATGGAGACTACTTCCCAGCCAGAGAGCAGACCCTGACTCATTGAAGTTAAACATTAAAATTCCATTTTCTTTTGTCAAAAATTAGTTTAAGAGAGTTTATGTGACAGAGTTGTGATTGAGAAGACGTGAGAGAAAGCTTGGAGAATAGGTTCTAGGAATGGTTTCTTTGCTTCCAAGAAACAGATGCAGGAAATGCCAGAATTTTTGGTCCCTTCCACATAGTCATATCTGAATATGATGCCTGGAATTCCTGTAGCCATTTTAGCAGCTTGAGGCTGATGCACACACGTGAAGTAAGGCAGAAGGCAAGAGAGCTACAGAGGAGTGGGACTGAGGAAATGTGACGTGGGGAGCCTGCCTCATTCTGGAACTTCAAGTTTTGTGAGATACAAAAATGTCTTTATTGATAGGTTAGGAATTTCTGTTGATTGAAGTCAAAACTATTATTGTATATTATTCTTCATCAAACAGCTCAAAAGTCGATTCCTCAGGGAAGGCTGAACACCACTCCCCTCATATTAGTTCTGTTCTCTTACTTCATGCTTTTGTAGCTTCTTAGACTTTTCATATAGAACATGTATCACAATTTGTAATCGTTTACTTCTGTGATTACTTGATCAATGCCTGGTATTACCATTAGACAATCAGCTCTATGAAGACCCTATGTCTGTCTTGTTTACCACTGTATTACCAGCGCCCTGAATAGTGTCTTGCATGTAGTAGGTACTTGAGAGTATTACTAGAATAAATAAATGAATATACAAACATTCATACTGTTTATGGGGTTCTCAAGGCAAGAATACTGAAGTGGTTTGCCATTCCTTTCTCCAGTGAACGTGTTTTGTCTTTTTGCTTTTTTGAGAGTGAAAAAACTGGTTTATAGCTCAACATTCAAAAAACTTAAGCTCATGGCATCCAATCCCATCATTTCATGGCAAATAGATGGGGAAACAATAGAAATAGTGATAAATTTAAATTTCTTGGGCTCAAAAATCACTGTGGATAAGGACTACAGTTCAGTTCAGCTGCTCAGTCATGTCCAACTCTTTGCGACCCCATGAATCGTAGCATGCCAGGCCTCCCTGTTCAGCACAAACTCTTGGAGTTTACCCAAACTCATGTCCATAGAGTCGGTGATGCCATCCAGCCATCTCATCCTCTGTTGTCCCCTTCTCCTCCTTTGCCCAATCCCTCCCAGCAATCAGGGTCTTTTCCAATGAGTCAACTCTTCTCATGAGTTGGCCAAAGTATTGGAATTTCAGCTTCAGCATCAGTCCTTCCAATGAACACCCAGGACTGATCTCCTTTAGGATGGACTGACTGGATCTCCTTGCAGTCCAAGGGATTCTCAAGAGTCTTCTCCAACACCACAGTTCAAAAGTATCCATTCTTTGGCACTCAGCTTTCTTCACAGTCCAACTCTCACATCCATACATANCTGGCATATGTGTGACTAAAACTAAACTAAGCAAAATCCCTAAATCCAGAACTTAATTTAAGTAAATTTTGTGACTAAATTGGAAAATTGGAAAATTCTGGCAAGTCATCACAGATACTTTACCTCTCGAATGGACAATGGTTTCAAGCAGACAGCAAGTATTATCCTCAAAGAAACTGGGTAATTCTAGCAATAGTTTATTATCTAGAACCCTTACAATTCTGTTATTTTTCAAAATGGTGCACTTGATGATAAGTAGATTACTAAATCACTCTATTAAAATTCATATACTTTATAAGAAAATTTTATCATGGTTGATTTACAGTGTTGTGTTAATGTCTGCTCTACAGCAAAGTGATTCAGTTAAACATATATACGCTTTCTTTTTTGTATCTTTTCCATTGAGATGTGTATAAGAGACAGCTTCTCCTCCTCCCTCAATTTTTCCCAGCATCAGAGTCTTTTCAAATGAGTCAGCTCTCCATATCACGTGGCCAAAGTATTGGAGTTTCAGCTTCAACATTGGTCCCTCCAGTGAACACCCAGGACTGATCTCCTTTAGGATGGACTGACTGGATCTCTTTGCAGTCCAAAGGACTCTCAAGTCTTCTCCAACACCATAGTTCAAAAGGGTCAATTCTTTGGCGTTTGGCTTTCTTTGTAGTCCAACTCTCACATCCATACATGACTACTGGAAAAACCATAGCCTTGACTAGACGGANCGGTCTATGTTTGATACAGGATACAGGATGCTTGGGGCTGGTGCATGGGGATGATCCAGAGAGATGATAGGGGTGGGAGGTGGGAGGGGGGTTCAGAATTGGGAGCTCATTATACACCCATAGTAGATTCATGTCAATGTATGGCAAAACCAATACAGTAAAATAAAATAAAATAAAATAAAAATAAAAATAAAGACATTTCTAACTTCCTTAAGTACACTTGAACTCATTTCAAAAAGTGATTAATCAGTTCAACAGGAGCTAGTTTTGCCTAAAATAATTGTGAAACTGTCATAACAATTTAGGGCTTAGGCTGGGGTAGTAGGTAATGCTGAAAATATATATACCATCACTCAGGATTCTGTGACCCCTTTTATCCTGGGTATCCTCCAACATCCTTGCCTGTTTCATTTATAAATGCTGTGTTTCTGTTAGGTCATCTGCTAAATTACATAATGGAATTAGCATCCCTCCTTTGGTCCTTTGCTGATTCAAACATCTATTTTTCTTTTCCCTTGGTTGGTTTATGTTCTTCTATTATTCCTTCTAGCAGTAAATATTCTCTAAATCTAAGTTCTGGCAGTATTTTCATATTTCTTGTTTCTCTAATCCTGTGTTTTTCTTCCTCCCTACAACTCCTCTCCATTCCGGTATTTCCATATCTCATCTCCATAGTAACAGTATCTAAGTCTTTGAGCTAGACCATCCTAAATAACGTTCTAAGATCTCTGTCTTAATTGTTGTTCTGTAAGCATTTCTACTATCGATGCCTCCACACCTCCATGACATTACACTTAGCTTTTATTCTGCCTTCCCTCCCTTCCACTGCAATTGAAATTGCTCTTTCATGTTCAGCAATGGCTTATTAAATGCAAAATCAAATAGGAATTCTCATCTTTCAGTTTACTTAAACTTTTGTGGGGAATTAGTACTATTAGTCTCCCTTTCCTTTTTAGAAATCTCTACTCTTTTGACTCTTGCAATTTCCTAAATCTCCTCCTAAATGTCTCACTATCTTCATTGATCCCTTTAATAATCTACACTGAGCTACCAGTTCCTACTTGCTCCTTCAAATAAAGGAGAAAGGAAGGCAAAGGGACAACTATGACTATATATTCTCCTTTGCAGGAAGCAAAGACCACCTAAATGAGAACAAGCATAATCTACTTACTCAGAACTTTTTATAGCAAGAAAATCAGCCACCATCACTTGTGTTTGGCAGAGACTCAAAGGCAGGCAAGAGAATGGGAAAGCTTTATAGTGGGGGAAAAAAAAGGAGCTCTTCGAGTATGTCTTGATTACAGGATATTGGCATGGATAACCTGGAGGTGGGCTAACTAGAAATCCAGCATCCTATGCAATGGGTTTAGGGAGTGTATATGGATTTCTCTGATAGATCTTGAGTTGGAAACAAGGATAGGGGATAAAAATTTGGGAAGCTGGCAGTCATTACCTAAGTACTGACTAGTTTAGGCCAATTACTGCAGAGGCTATAGTTCGGATTCCCAGAATGGTGGCTACAAGATTTTGGTCAAAATTCTGTTCTTATATGTGATCTGACCTCATTGTTCCATTATCTCTCACCCTAAACTCCTAAAAGATGCTACTTTTAGAAACTAGCTCCTGCTTGGTCCTGATTTTCTACCACAGTGTGTCTATCAGGGTGGAGGCAGAATAGATATTCTCTCTTCTTAAACTCCTTTAATCACTGACATGTTTATAGAACAACATGTTCACTGTCATCCATACAATGCCTATGTGGGCACACGAGGAGAGAGCTTCTCAAATGCATGACATTTTGTTTTTCCACTGTGGTTTTGAAGATAGATTCAGTAATGTAAAATAACAGTTTTCCAGTGTTAAAGCTCTTTTAGAATTTGTCTAGCAGGTTTTCCAGTCTGCACCAGAAAACTCCAAGAAAAAAATGACAGTTTCAAATATTTAACTTTCCTCCTGATTAACACATAAAATTAGAAAAAAATTAAATGCACTACATTCCCTTTCCCTTTCATTTTTTCCAGAATCTTTTTATTTTTCTTCTGTTATTTTATATCTGCTTCACAGAGGGTGATACATTTCCATTCTGAAATCTATATTGTGTCACCTGGACCAGGTATACCATAGTGATTTGAATCAAGAAGCAGATAAATCATATGTGGTTGATTAAAAAGTTATATGATAACAATGGAAAATGAACTATAATAAAAAATAATTGTCTCTATTGAACTAGAAGGCAGGTATTGTGGGGCTTAATGTTGTATAAAGTCCTAAGATTTTAGAGTTTTAGGCAGTACTGCCATAAATCATGATACAAAACGTTTCTGTATTTCACAGATCATGCATGCACAATCTTTTAACCATTTGACAGGAATATTTCAAGATCCATTAAGTGTTTTCTGCTGTGATTCTGTGAACAAAATCTGTTCTGTTCTTATGTACATCCAAGGAGAGGACAAAAATGTTTTACCAAGTCACATACCAGAGCCCTAAACAACTGAGTCATCCTAAAAACTGAGGACAGAGCAAGGGATATATTTTCTTGCTCAGACCTAATGCGAAGAGTTCATTGAGTTTTGTTTCATGATATTATCACTAAAATTAAGATACAGAACATGTATATTACATAGAAAATTCCTTCACACAACTCATAAGCCAGTCTGCCCTACCCTCAACTTTTTACCAAATATCTACTACTGTTCTGAGTTCAAATACCATATATTAGTTTTATCTGTTCTTGAAACTCATATAAATCCAGTCATATAGTGTGTACTCTTTTATATCAGACTCCTTTCACTCAATGTTTTTGACAATATTTTTTTGTGTATAGCAGTATTTCTCACCTTGTTATTGCCAAATTTGCTAAATAGAATTCAGTTATATTGATACAGCATGCTTTTTTGAATGCAATGGTTTGGAATTGGTATGGACCCAACAGAAGCAGAAAATACTAAGAAAAAGGAGCAAGAATACACAGAAGAACTATACAAAAAAGATCTTGATGAACAAGATCATCACAATGGTGTGATCACTCACTTAGAGCCAGACATCCTGGAATGTGAAGTCAGGTGTGCCTTAGGAAGCATCACTATGAACAAAGCTAGCAAAGATGATGGAATTCAGGTTGAGCTATTTCAAATCCTAAAAGATGATGCTATTAAAGTTCTGCACCTAATATGCCAGCAAATTTGGAAAAGGCAACAGTGGCCATGGGACGGAAAATGGTCAGTTTTCTTTCCAATCCTAAAGAAAGGCAATGCCAAAGAATGCTCAAACTACCACACAATTGTAATCATCTCTCAAACTAGTAAAGCAATGCTCTAAATTCTCCAACCCAGTTTTCAACAACATGTGAACCATGAACTTCCAGATGTTTAAGCTAGTTTTAGAAAAGGCAGGGGAGCCAGAGATCAAATTGCCAACATCCGTTGGATCACCAAAAAAGCAGGAGTTCCAGAAAAACATCCATTTTGGCTTTATTGACTATGCCAAAACCTTTGTGTGGATCACCACAAACTGGAAAATTCTTCAAGAGTTGGGAACACCAGAAAACCTTGAGAAATCTGTATTAAGGTCAGGAAGCAACAGTTAGAACTGGACATGGAATCACAGATTTGTTCCAAACAGAAAAAGGAGTACATCAAGGCTGTATATTGTCACCATGCTTATTTAACTTATATGCAGAGTACATCATGAGAAACACTGGGCTGGATGAACCATAGGCTGGAATGAAGATTGTCGGGAGAAACATCAATAACCTCAGATATGCAAATGACACCACCCTTATGGCAGAAAGTGAAGAAGAACTAAAGAGACTCTTGATGAAAGTGAAAGAGGAGAATGAAAAAGTTGACTTAAAACTTAACATTCAGAAAACTAAGATTATTGCATCTGGTCCCATCACTTCATGGGAAATAGATGGGGAAACAGTGGAAACAGTATCAGACTTTATTTTGGGGGGCTCAAAAATCACTGCAGATGGTGACCACTGCCATGAAATTAAAAGATGCTTATTCTTTGGAAGAAAAGGTATGACCAACCTAGACAGCATATTAAAAAGAAGAGACAATTTCTTTGCCAACAAATATCCGTCCAGTCAAGGCTATGGATTTTCCAATAGTATGTATGGATGTGAGAGTTGGAAGAAAGCTGAGCACGGATGAATTGATGCTTTTGAGCTGTGATGTTGGAAAAGACTCTTGAGAGTCCCTTGGACTGCAAGGATATCCAGCTAGTCCATCCTAAAGGAAATCAGTTCTGAATATTCATTGGAAGGACTGATGCTGAAACTGAAACTCCAACACTTTGGCCACATGATGTGCAGCACCGACTTATTGGAACAGACCCTGATACTGGGAAAGATTGAAGGCAGGAGGAGAAGGGGATGACAGAGGATGAAATGGTTAGATGGCATCACCAACTCAGTGAACATGAGTTTGAGTAAGCTCTGGGAATTGGTGATGGACAGGGAGGCCTGGCATGCTGCAGTCCATGGGGTCTCAAAGACTTGGACATGACTAAGCTACTAAATTGAACTGAACTTTGAATTATTTTACTGATGAAAATTTGGATCGTTTCCTTTTTTTCTCACTGGGTAAAACTGTTGTGGACATTCCTTTAAGACTTTGTGTATATATGCACCCTCATTTCTCTTAGAGATATACTTAGAATTACTGGTTCATGCAATAGATGTATGATTATGAAGAAAGGAAACTGCCAAAAAGTTTTTTTTTTTCAAAATGGCTATATCATGTCACATTCAAATAAGCAAATTTTCCTCTACATTGTCATTAACTCTTGGTATTGTCTACCTATAACCATTTTGATTAGCATAGTATCTAGTNTGTATGATTATGAAGAAAGGAAACTGCCAAAAAGTTTTTTTTTTTCAAAATGGCTATATCATGTCACATTCAAATAAGCAAATTTTCCTCTACATTGTCATTAACTCTTGGTATTGTCTACCTATAACCATTTTGATTAGCATAGTATCTAGTTCTGGTTTAATTTACATTTATCTGTTGACTAGTAATGTTGGATACCCTCTACATGTACTTCAGTAGTCTCCTAACTGATCTCCATGTGTCTGATCTATAATTATTTTCTATAAATTGCAGCAGAAAAATCTCTTTTAAATAAATCATATTCCTCTTTGACTTCAAGTATTCTAAAGTAAATACCAAAGATATAATGTCCTGAAAATGTTAATTATTGCTAAATTCTATATTATTATCTTGTGCTCCTCATCTCATTGATCCAATGTCCAATGAAGCTTGTATTCTTTTTTTCTTACCCACCTTAAGTTTGCTACTCTTTCAGGATCTTTGTTCTTGCTTCTCTAAGCATAGAAATTTTTATTCCCAGATTCTCTCTCTCTCTCTCTCTCTTTTTTTTTTTNTCTACTCCGAGATCCGGACTGTGTTAGGCGGTGGGCTAGTGATGAGTTCCAGGTTGTGTGATGCGGTAGCCTTCTGCAGAGGTCCGGGATTTGTGCCGTGGTTGCCCTGTGCCGAGTTCCGGGCTGTGTTCCACGGTTGGCTAGTGACGAGTTCCGAGCTCTGTATCCTGGTCGCCCTGCACAGATTTCCGGGCTGTGTGCCTCAGTCTCCCTTCACTGAGGTTCGGGCTTTGTGCTGCGGTCGCCCTGTGCCAAGGTCCGGTCTGTGTGCCACAGTAGCCTTAAACCGAGTTCCGGGCTGTGTGCCACAGTAGCCTTGTGCCAAGACCGGGCTGTGTGCTGCGGTCGCCCTTCAGTGAGGACCGGGCTATGTGACACGGTTGCACTGCTCTGAGGACCGGGCTGTGTGCTGGGGTCACCCTACATTGAGGACCAGGCTATGTGCCACGGTCACACTGTGCCAAAGTCCGTGCTGTGTTCTGCGGTCGGCTAGTGACGAGTTTCATGCTGTGTGCCGCCGTCGCCCTTTACTGATGTTCCGGATGTGTGCAGCAGTCGCCATGCACCAAGTTCCAGGCTGTGTTCTGCAGNGGTCACACTGTGCCAAAGTCCGTGCTGTGTTCTGCGGTCGGCTAGTGACGAGTTTCATGCTGTGTGCCGCCGTCGCCCTTTACTGATGTTCCGGATGTGTGCAGCAGTCGCCATGCACCAAGTTCCAGGCTGTGTTCTGCAGTCGCCTTCGGTCGAGGTCCGTGCTGTGTGCCAGGGTTGCCCTGCATCGAGGTCAGGGATGTGTGCTGTGGTCGCCCTTCAATGAGGTTCAGGCTGTGTGCCGGGGTCACCCTTCACTGAGGTTCAGGCAGTGTGCAGCAGTCTCCCTGCTCGATGTCCTTGATGTGTGCCGCGGTCGCCCTGTGCTTTGGTCCGGTCTGTGTTCCGAGTCAACCTGTGCCAAAATCCGGGCTGTGTTCTGCAGTTGGCTAGAAACGAGTTACTGGCTGTGTGCCGTGGTCGCCCTTCACTGAGTTTCGCGCTGTGTGCTGCCATAGCCTTCTGGAGAGGTCCGGGCTGTGGGCTGTGGTTGCCTTGCGCCGAGTTCTGGGCTGTGTTCCACGGTCAGCTAGCGACGAGTACCGAGCTCGGTACCCTGATCACCCTGCACAGATTTCTGGGCTGTGTGCCACAGTCTCCCTTCACTGAGGTTCAGGCATTGTGCCATTTTGCCCCTGTGCCGAGGTCTGGTCTGTGTGCCATGGTCGCCATCTCCCATGGTCGGTGCTCTGGGCCAGGGTCGCCTTGTGCCAAAGTCTGTGCTATGTGCCTCAGTCGCTCTTCACTGTGGTTCGTGCTGTGTGCCGCAGTCGCCCTGCGCTGATGTCCAGTCTGTGTGCCACGGTCGCTATCTCCCGAGGTCGGTACTGTGTGCCAGGGTCACCTTGTGCCGAGGTCCGTGCTGTGTGCCTCGGTCGC
>SJYV01055166.1:453936-467603 GCA_006410875.1 Neotragus pygmaeus
GCTAAAGCTGAAACTCCAGTACTTTGGCCACCTCATGCGAAGAGTTGACTCATTGGAAAAGACTCTGATGCTGGGAGGGATTGGGGGCAGGAGGAGAAGGGGACGACAGAGGATGAGATGGCTGGATGGCATCACTGACTCGATGGACGTGAGTCTGAGTGAACTCCGGGTGTTGGTGATGGACATGGAGGCCTGGTATGCTGCGATTCATGGGGTTGCAAAGAGTCAGACACAACTGAGTGATTGAACTGAACTGAACAAAGAGCAGACAAAATGAAAACTACAATCAAAGAAACTAATCAAACTGGTCACATGGATGACAGCTTTGTCTAACTCAGTGAATCTATGAGCCATGCCATGTAGAGGAACCCAAAACAGACAGGTCATGGTGGAGAGTTCTGAAAATATGTGGTCCACTGGAGAAGGGAATGGCAAACCACTTCAGTATTCTTGCCTTGAGAACCTCATGAACAGTATGCAAAGGCAAAAAGATAGGACACTGAAAGATGGACTCCCCAGGTCAGTAGATGCCCAACATGCTACTGGAGATCAGTGGAGAAACAACTCCAGAAAGAATGAAGAGATGGAGCCAAAGAGAAACAACACCTAGTTGTGGATGTGACTGGTGATAGGAGTAAAATCTCATGCTAAACAGAGCAATATTGCATAGAAACCTGGAATGGTAAGTCCATGAATCAAGGAAATTGGAAGTGGTCAATCAGGAGATGGCAAGAGTAAACAACAACATTTTAGGAATCGGTGAACTAAAATGGACTGAATGGGAGAATTTAACTCAGATGACCATTATTTCTACTATTGTGGGTAATAATCCCTTTAAAGAAATGGAGTAGCCCTCATAGTCCACAAAAGAGCCAAAATGCAGTTATTGGGTGCAGTCTCAAAAATGACAGGATGATCGATGATCTCTGCCCTATTGGCCCTACATGGCAAGCCATTCAATATCACAATAATCCAAGTCTATGTCCCAACCAGTAATGCTGAAGAAGCTGAACTTGAACGATTCTATGAAGACCTACAAGAACTTCTAGAAGTAACACCCCCCCAAAAATGTCCTTTTCATTATGGGGACTGCAATGCAAAAGTAAGAAGTCAAACAAATTTGGCCTTGGAGTACAAAAAGAAGCTGGACAAAAGCTAACAGAGTTTTGCCAAGAGAATGCACTGGACATAGCAAACACCAGCTTCCAACAACACTAGAGATGACTCTATACACGGACATCACCAGATGGTCAATGCCAAAATCAGATGGATTATATTCCTTGCAGCCAAAGATGGAGAAGCTTTATACAGGCAGCAAAAACAAGACCTGGAGTTGACTGTGGCTCAGATCATGAACTCCTTATCACCAAATTCAGACTTAAGTTGAAGAAAGTAGGGAAAACCACTAAAGCATTCAAACAAGAAGTAAATCATATCCCTACATTTATACAGCAGAAGTGACAAATAGATTCAAGGGATTAAATCTGACAGACAGAGTGCCTAAAGAACTATGGACCCAAGATTCATGACATTATACAGGAGGCAGTAATAAAGACCATCCCAAAGGGAAAAAAAAATTCAAAAAGGCAAAATATTTATCTGAGGAGGCCTTACACCATAGCTGAGAAAAGAAAAGAAGCTAAAGGCAAAGGAGAAAAGAAATGATACACCCATATGAATGTAGAGTTCCAAAGAATATCAAGGAGAGATAAGAAAAACTTCCTAAGTGATCAATGCAAAGAAATAGAGGGAAAAAAAATGAATGGGAAAGACTAGAGATCTCTTCAAGAAAATTAGAGATACCAAGGGAAATTTTCATGCAAAATGGGCTCAATAAAGGACAGAAGCAATATGGACCTAACAGAAGCAGAAGATATTAAGGAGAGGTAGGAAGGCTAATCAGAAAAACTATATAAAAAAGATCTTCATGACCCAGATAACCACGATGATGTCATCATACACCTAGAGAGAGACATCATGGAATGTGAAGTCAAGTGGGCCTTAAGAAACATCATTACAAACAAAGCTAGTGGAGGTGATAGAATTCCAGCTGAGCTAACTCAAATCTTAAAAGATGATGCTGTGAAAGTGCTGCACTCAAAATGCCAGCAAATTTGGAACTCAGCAGTGGCCACAGGACTGGAAAAGATCAGTTTTTGTTCCAATTCCAGAGCAAGGAAATGCAAAAGAATGCTCAAACTACCATACAATTGCACTCACTTCAGTTCAGTTCAGTTCAGTTCAGTTGCACAGTCATGTCCGACTATTAGTGACCCCATGAATAACAGAATGCCAGGCCTCCCTGTCCATCACCAACTTGCAGAGTTCACTCAGACTCACATCCACCAGACCAGTAATGTCATCAAGCCATCTCATCTCTGTCATCCCCTTCTCCTCCTGCCCCCAATCTCTCCCAGCATCAGAGTCTTTTCCAATGAGTCAACTTTTTGCATGAGGTGGCCAAAGTATTGGAGTTTCAGCTTTCGCATCATTCCTTCCAAAGAAATCCCAGGGCTGATCTCCTTCAGAATGGACTGGTTGGATCTCCTTGCAGTCCTAGGGACTCTTNTGTCCACAGAATTTTCCAGGCAAGAATACTGGAGTGGGTTGCCATTTCCTTCTCCAGGGGATCTTCCCGGCCCAGGGGATCTTTCCAACCCAGGGATCAAACCCACATCTCTTACATCTCCTGCAGTGGCAGAGCATTCTTTACCACTGAGACCCAGAGATGTTTTTCATTGTAAAGAGAACACAGGACCCTTATTTAGATCTGGTTTACTCAACGGCGGAGCTGAGCCCAGGAGCTTTACCACTCATGGCTCTGCTTCCTTTCCAAAGACTGCCTGCCTTGAACTTTGAAGAGAGAAATGTATGTCACTCTTACCTTAGCTCTGGGATAGACTTCACTCAACTCCCAGGTTTGGAGCAAGAGTGGCCGAGTTTGGACCAAGAATGCCTCTAGCTGGCATTCAGCAATGCCACATTTTTGCACCTGGCCACATTTTGCATCTTGGCCTCAGTTACCCAACAAAAAACCACCTGCACACAGTGACCACAGAGTTCTTCATCAGCCTCCCCTGCTTCCAAAAGCACCTTTCTTCCACACGTTAAGGTTCACATTGCTTCCCCTTTCTCATGAGGACAACCAACCATTAACCTTCCCATTGGAGCATCTCCAGCCTGTGTCTAGAACAAAGATCAGGTGCTCCCCACCCTCACCCCCAACCTGTCCAGACTTGCAGGAGGCCCAGCATCCAGCCAGGATGAGCTAGGCATGCCCGCTGCAGCTGGTCCTTTACCCCAACAGTAGCATGACCACATAGACGCCATAAAGAGAATGGCAGGGAGAACCAGGCTGGGCCCCATGCACATCTCNAGGCCTGGCGTGCTGTGATTCATGGGGTCGCAAAGAGTTGGACACGACTGAGCAACTGAACTGAACTGATAATGAAAAGGACATCTTTAGGGTGTGTTAGTTCTAAAAGGTCTTGTAGGTCATCATGGGAAATGCTGGGCTGCAGTCCATGGGATCACAAATAGTCGGACATGATTGAGTGACTGAACTGAACTCAACAGAACAATTTTAAGAGTTCCTAAGAGTTCTACTTCTCATTCCTGAATCCCAACAATGAATATCTGTTGGGAATTTGGGAACACTAAAGATGATTTGTCAGTTCATGTAGGGACTCTTTGTAGTTGAAAAGTAAGCCAAGAAAGAAGTGAATGGTAATTATGTCACAGGAAGTGGGGCCAAAGTCATGTTCAAAGAAGGAGCTGATGGTCTTCACAGGGATCAGGTTGGGAGGTTCTTGAAAGAAAGCTAAGTTTTGTACAGGTGACTTATATCTGCCTGAAGGCTCTTTAAGCTTCCCTGGTGGTGCTAGTGGTAAAGAACCCACCTGCCAATGCAAGAGACATAAGAGACTAGGGTTTGTTCCCTGGATCAGGGAGATCCCTGGAGGAGGACTTGGCAATCCACTCCAGTATTATTGCCTGGAAAATCTCATCAACAGGGAAGCCTGGCCAGCTACACTGGTCCATAGGGTTGCAAAGGGTTGGACGTGACTTAGCATGTATGCACTCAGGTTCTTCAGGAGAAATTTGCCCCCAGCTCTGACAGAAGAGCAGAGGGTCAGATGGAGGAGGAGAAACAGAGCTGGACTGAGTGGAACTGTTTGTGTACCCCTCTATCCACACTCCCCCCGGCCCCCTACCCCCAGGGAACCCAGGTGCCAGGCCCATGTCCCAGCAGAGCCAGCAGGAAGCTCCCAGGGTTGTAAGAACTGTCAGGGNAGCAGAGGGTCAGATGGAGGAGGAGAAACAGAGCTGGACTGAGTGGAACTGTTTGTGTACCCCTCTATCCACACTCCCCCCGGCCCCCTACCCCCAGGGAACCCAGGTGCCAGGCCCATGTCCCAGCAGAGCCAGCAGGAAGCTCCCAGGGTTGTAAGAACTGTCAGGGGAGTGTGTCATTTCCTCAGTTCTGTCTCATCACAACAAAAATTGAAGCGATGGATGGACTGGCGTTACAGTCCTCGGATAGACCAGTGTTACAGCTCCATTTTAGTTAGAAAGTAACGTAAAATAAATCTTCAAGGCGTGAGGGAATGTTGACCCATATGTTTTTTCTCCTCCCCCTGGGCCTGCCCTGTGTAAATTGGGCTAGCCAGGAGCGCTGTTTGTTTCACCTGAGGGCCTCACTCCCGTCCTCAGACCTTCCTTTGTTCTGTTTTTTGGGGCTTTTCCCTTCCTTGTCTTTTAGCCACCGCCATTTTGGACTCCTTTTTCCTATTCTAACTACCCAACAGACCCATAAAGGGGCTGCATGACCTTCTGTCTCAGAGGGGAGCGGGCTGTCCTGAAAGGCAGGTTATGATGGGAGGGCTTGAAGGAGAATGCAGTTCTGGGGTGCCAGGATGACCCCAGCCCTCCTGGAAGTCTAGGCACGGAAGCCTCGTGTTGGCCTTGTGGGCTTCGAGGGGGCAAACAGCCCCTCCATCCTGCTGTAGTGTAAGTTGCTCAGTTGTGTCTGACTCTCTGTGAGCCCATGGAATGTAACCCGCCAGTGTCCTCTGTCCATGGGATTTTCCAGGCAAGAGTACTAGAGCCAGTAGCCATTCCTTTCTTCAGGGAATCTTCCCAACCCAGGGATCGAACTGGGGTCTCCTGCGCTGCGGTGGATTCTTTACTTGTGAGCCACCAGGGACCCAAGTCTCCACCCAGGCTGGAAAACAAATTCAAATGTTTGATGGGGGNCAGTGCATTTTCTTGGCAAAACTCTATTAGTCTTTGCCCTGCTTCATTCCATATTCCAAGGCCAAATCTACCTGTTACTCCAGGTGTTTCTTGACTTCCTACTTAAGCATTCCAGTCCCCTATAATATAAAGGACACCTTTTTTGAGTGTTAGTTCTAAAAGATCTTGTAAGTCTTCACAGAACCATTAAACTTCAGCTTCTTCAGTGTTACTGGTTGGGCCATAGACTTGGATTAATGTGATATTGAATGGTTTGCCTTGAAGACGAACAGAGATCATTCTGTCATTTTTGAGATTGCATCCAAGTACTGCATTTCAGACTCTTTTGTTGACCGTGATGGTTAGTCCATTTCTTCTGAGGGATTCCTGCCCACAGTAGTAGATATAATGGTCATCTGAGTTAAATTCACCCATTCCAGTTCGTTTTAGTTCTCTGATTCCTAGAATGTCGACATTCACTCTTGCCATCTCTTGTTTGACCACTTCCAATTTGCCTTGATTCATGGACCTGACATTTTAGGTTCCTATGTAATTTTGCTGTTTATAGCATTGGACCTTGCATCTATCACCAATCACATCCACAGCTGGGTATTGTTTTTGCTTTGGCTTCATCCCTTCATTCTTTCTGGAGTTATTTCTCCTCTGATCTCCAGTAGCATATTGGGCACCTACTGACCTGGGGAGTTTCTCTTTCAGTATTCTTAATTTTGCCTTTTCATACTGTTCATGGAGTTCTCAAGGCAAGGATACTGAAGTGGTTTGCCATTCCCTTCTCCAGTGGACCACATTCTGTCAGACCTCTCCACCATGACCCTCCCATCTTGGGTGGCCTCACAGGCATGGCTTAGTTTTACTGAGTTAGACAAGGCTGTGATTCTAGTGTGATTAAGAGCAGCGGCCAGGAGGAGCAACCCCACATCGAAGGAGCTGTGGCTGCGCAAGCACAGGAGAGCCTAGAACAGTACTCATCTCACATGCTAGCAAAGTAATGCTCAAAATTCTCCAAGCCAGGCTTCAACAATTCATGAACTGTGAACTTTCAGATGTTCAAGCTGGATTTAGAAAAGGCAGAGGAACCAGAGATCAAATTGCCAACAGCCATTGGATCATCTAAAAAGCAAGAGAGTTCCAGAAAAACATCTGCTTTGCTTTATTGACTATGCCAAAGCCTTTGACTGTGTGGATCACAACAAATTGGAAAATTATTAAAAAGATTGGAGTACCAAACCACCTTACCTACCTCCTGATAAATTTGTATGCTGGTCAAGAAGCAACAGTTAGAACTGGACATGGAACAACACACTGCTTCCAAATCAGGAAAGGAGTACTCAAAGCTATATACTGTCACCTGGCTTTTTAAACTTATATGCAGAGAAAATCATATGAAATGCCAGGCTGGATGAAGCACAAGCTTGAATGAAGATTGCTGGGAGAAATATCAATAACCTCAGATATACAGATGACACCATCCTATGGCAGACAGTGAAGAAGAACTAAAAAGTCTCTTGATGAAAGTAAAAGAGGAGAGTGGAAAAGTTGGCTTAAAGCACAACATTTGAAAACTAAGATCATTGCATTTGGTCCCATCAATTCATGACAAATAGATCGGATGAAAATTGAAACAGTGACAGCCTTTATTTATTTATTTATTTATTTTTGGCTCCAAAATCACTGAAGATGGTGTCTGCAGCCATGAAATTAAAAGACACCTGCTCTTTGGAAGGAAAGCTAGGAACAACCTAGACAGCATAATAAAAAGCAGAGACATTACTTTGCCAACAAAATCCATCTAATCAAAGCTCTAGTTTTTGAAGTGGTTATGTTTGGATGTGAGATTTGGACTATAAAAAAACCTGAGCGCTGAAGAATTTATGCTTCTGAAGTGTGGTGTTGGAAAAGACTCTTCTGAGTCCCTTGAACTGCAAGGAGATCCAACAAATCAATCCTAAAGGACATCAGTCCTGAATATTCATTGGAATGACTGATACTGAAACTTAAACTCCCTTTGGCCACCTGATGTGAAGAACTTACTCATTGGAAAAAACCTTGATGCTAGGAAAGTTTCAAGGTGGGAGGAGAAGGGGACGACAGAGGATGAGATGGTTGGATGGCATCACCAATACGATGGACAAGATTTCAAGCACTCTTTGGGATATGGTGATGGACAGGGAAGCCTTGCATGTTACAGTCCTTGGGGTCACAAAGAGTCAGAATCTACTGAGTTACTGAATTGAACTGAGAAATAGAAGAGAATATGGGCAACATTTTTTGGAAAATAATGATGAAAAATTTCATTAAAGTGATAAAAAACATCATAAATCCACAGATCCATATATGTTAAACCCAAAGTAGTCCACACCAAGTATATCACAGTCAAACCGGTAAATACTAAATCAAAGGAAAAGTCTTGTAAAATGAAAGAGGAAGAGAATACTTCTTTTGGTGCACAACAATAATGCAAGTAAAAGTTGATTGCTCATAATAGTGGAGACATGAGGCCAGAGAGATGATAAATTCCAACTGTGTGTGGTAGAGGAAGAAATGGGAAACACTGTTAATTAGAAATTCTGGATCTATCAAGGGCTTCCCTGGTGGCTCAGATAGTAGAGAATCTGTCTCCAGTGCAGGAGACCTGGGTTTGGTCCCTGGTTTGGAAAGATCCCCTGAAAGAGGGCATGGCAACCCTCTCCAGTATTCTTGCCTCACAAAAGTATAAGATAATAATGACATTGTATGCATGAATGTATAAGACAGAGATATTTGACAGTAATAGCACGAAGGAGGAAAGAGGATAAAACTATTTATGTAAAGTTTCTTTATTATACTAAAATTAAGTTAGTATTAATTCAATGTAGATTGTTATAAATTAGCTGCTTATAATCTATAGAACAATCTGCAAGAGAAAAAACACAATACATATAGTGGCAAAATTAACAAAGATTTTAAAATGTTTTGATAAATTTTCCAATAAAAACTAGACAATTCCAAATTTCAAAAAGACTAATTTTGATACCTATGTTTTGTTTTCTGTCTGTGCTTTCTAGTCATTGGCCATTTCATTGCATAAAACGAGTATTAGTAAGTTCAAGAAAGGAAATGAATAATCATGGTGATGGCCATTTAAAGATGTATCTAGAATCTCTAAATTTAACATAATCCAGAACAATAGAACTGCTCTCACTGCTGTAGTGACATTATAGAAACTTCCATAAGTACCTGTATGAATCACTGAACAAATGATCTGACCATATCACACTTTTCCTCTTGCCTACTTATTACGTACAGTATGATGGACCTCTCTACTTATGGAGTAAATTTGAGAATCATGTGTGTGAGAGAACGAATTAATCCTTTCAGTCCATTTCAGATTAATGTGGTGTGGAGTGGTCAAAAGAGATTTCACTGTCCCTCTGCTGGTCTTCCTTCTGTTCAATGAGTTCTGTTAAACGATCCCTGTAAGAGACATTCTTCATTCCTGGCTCACAAAATTGAGTTTTGAATAGCATTGTTTTTAGAGTATGGAATTCAACAGATGGTACCAAATGGCCAATATTTTAAACTACTTCCTGAGGGTAGATCTCCAGCTGAGCCTCTCTTTCAGCCTCATTCTCATTGAGTTTAATTGTGTGTTCACTCATTTCAACACTATCACATGAGCAGTACTCAGGTTTCCCTTTTAGAAGAAGATGTCATTGTGTATATTAGCAAATATAAAGATTAAGTTTCACAGTGTCTGTTTTTCCTGCTTGTATTATCTTCAAACAAGATCTTATTTTTAAATGACTGTGTTACATTTTAAATTCCAAATGGTGATTACTTATCTTTCTGTTATTCAGTTCACCAAAGAATGAACTATAGGTACTGATTTTGTCTTAGCTATCAATAGATTTTTGAAAAACACCCTCATCTTTGTTTTCAGCATGAAGCACTCTGTTCTGGAACAGAGCAAAAAACATTCTTCAGACAGTGGTTATGAGTCTCTGAAGTCTTTACTGATACTCAGCACACCTTCACACTTTCATGGGAAGAAAAAGTAGATTTATATTTAGAAACTGTTGAAAAATGTCCACTTGAAATGCACTCAAAGGACCTTCCATTTGTTTTATTGCAATTCCAGAGTACCTTCATGTCACTGAAATAACTTGGGCTAAGCAAGGTAGACACTTGTCTAAATTTGTGGAAAGCTACTTTGAAAAAGATGATGGGAAAATAAATAGGCTGCATTAAGCTGTTGTTATTCATGTTAGAGTTAGAGCTTTCTAGCAGTAAGTTACTGCTAAGTAGATGTAAATATCAGAGCAGCAATAAAAGATGAGTACCTACCATATATCTGTAACCTGTAATTCCACATTTGTAATTCAAACACAAGGTCAGTAGGACCACATGCATAGATATTCACATTTTCTCCATAAAATATGTATAAAAATACTAGCAAACAAACTTTTGGTACCTTCCTAAATGAAATAAGGCCTTAGCCTATATTAAAATAAAGATAAAGCAGCTAAAATTTGCTTCCAATAAGAAATCCTGACTTGAAAACTTGTAGAAAATATTAACTTTATATTAAAATTGAAGTGAATAGTCAAAAGTAATTATTTTCAAACAGATCTCTCATTGCCATATCTGTGTTATGAGTCTCTTCCTCTTTCTTCTATTGGTTCTTCTTTCTGAAAAAAAAAAAAGACAGCAGGCTTTACGTGTGAATATGTTTATATTTCTTATTAAAATACTTGCATGCATGACAATGAATGCTCTAAAATAAGCACAGATACAGTCTCAAGCATCCATAACCAAACATATATGTATATATCTAGTCTATATCACATACTCCAGGAACCATACTTTTAAAAAATAAATTCAACTTTATTTTCTTCTCACAACAGATATCTGCGATCTGCGACGGGAAGTTACAGTGGAAATGACTTAAGGGGCTGCTGGCTGTGGATCTGAGCAATGAAATTTGGATGATATGAATTTTTTATGTTTGGTAAATGAAAAGGGAGATTTATATTGTTATTTAATACTAGTTGAATCATTACACCTTATTTTTGCCTCAAAATTTCTTTTGTTTAAAGGGAATAAAATACTCATCATATCTGGCTGGGGATGTCTGATGAACCCTTTTCATTTTGTCCCTTGAAAAAGAGGAAACAGGGCATAATTGGCCATTTAAGTGTTTAGGAGGTAAGGCTGAGACAGAGAAATGAGAAAGTTATTAGAAACATAATCCAAGTTGTAATATCAGCAAATGCTTTCCTATAACTTATTACTTGTTGGGTAGCATTTAAACTGCTTTGCCTATCTATGTTCATTCATCTAATACTCATGACTACCTTATGATAAGGTTACTATTTTCATCTTCATTATATGAGTGAGGGAAGTAGGAAAGTAGTTAAATAACTCATGCACAAAGGAATGGGAGAATGAGAACTCAAACCCAGACAGGCTCACATCAGAGCCTTTGGCTTACCTACTGTATCATGGTACCTCCAACACCAAGGGGTTTGCTCAATATCAAAATAAATATTGATTTAGAGATAAAAATCCATACAGCTACAAGGATGCTGAAAAAAACAAATCTGTAGGACTGAGGACATAAATAGAAGGAAAACAGAATTGTGCAAGCATGGTGCCTCCCATAAAGTTAACAGTAATTATCTATTGTGTCAATAATGAATGAAAAAATAATCATCCAGTCAGGATCCACCTGTACTTCTGGAGACCAGGGTGTAGGGTAAGACAGAGAAGCTGCTTCAGCAGTTCTTTTGATTTACATTCATTCATCTTCCTCCTTTATTCTAGAACCCCCCAACCCTCTTGATATTTGTTTGGAGGCTCTCGGTGTCCAATTCTTTCCTATTATCTGTTGCTCTTCAAGAATTCAATCTACAAGTATCTGCGGCACCACTGCATGTTTCAGGCCTTGCTCTGCTCTGTATTAGGGCAAAAGATTTTGAACAAAACAGAATCCTAGTCTTGCACTATTTCTTCTTTCAGAGTGATACAAAAGAAAAAAAAAAAAGAAAAGAGAGAAGGATGAGGGGACAGAGGAAGGAAGAGGAAAAAAGGAAAGAAAGAAAAGGAAGAAAGAAGAAAGGGAGAAGGAAGGAAGAAGGGAGAGAGAAAGGAAGGAAGGAAAAAGAGATTAAATTTTTCACATATTGGTAAAATTCCATGATAGATAATTTCAGGTGACAGAGGGTAATGGCAAGCTGAGAGACTGACTTGCTGCTGCTGCTGCGTCGCTTCAGTCATGTCCAACTCTGTGTGACCGCAGCCCACCAGAATCCCCCGTCCCTGGGATTCTCCAGGCAAGAACACTGGAGTGGGTTGCCATTTCCTTCTCCAATGCATGAAAGTGAAAAGTGAAAGTGAAGTCACTCAGTAGTGTCCGACTCCTAGCAACCCCATGAAATGCAGCCTACCAGGCTCCTCTGTCCATGGGATTTTCCAGTCAAGAGTATTGGAGTGGGTTGCCATTGCCTTCTCTGGGGAGACTGACTTAGGCAGCGTGTTTTAAGTAAACCTTTCTGAAAAGGTGAAATTGAACTTCTGCATCGACTTTCAGAGACAGTCATCTAAAAGTTTTGAAGGGAACTTTTCCAAAAGAAAGAAATACCACATTCCATTATCCTGAGTAGTATTTTTAGGCTTCTTAGCCTCTATGGGGTTGCACAGAGTTGGACACGACTGAAGCGACATAGCAGAAGCAGCAGCATATTTTGAAGTCTCTTGCTCTGATGGAGAATCTTAGACTGATAAGTCCAGCCTTCTTAAAAAGTAACCCAGGACACTGGCTTTCCCTCCTTCCTTGAATCCAAACATAATCAGGTGACTAAGGCTCCACATACCCAACCATGAGTACCTGTAAAGGAGGCTTTGGTTAAGAAATGCAAAGATGAGGAAACAGGCTCCACCTGGGATCTTCATTTTGCAGCAAGGTGTGTGCCTGAGTTGTCCAGTATCAAGGAAAATGTTAGTTGCTAGATGGAGTTTCTGCTTGAAAAGAGTTATCAGTATTATCTGCAGCAGCTTCTAGAGGACTGTCCAATTTCTGACAGCAGAGCAAATGGCAGCGTCAGTTGTCGTTGCCTCATTCTATCAGTTTTCTGGCACATTTTTTGTATTACTTTTCAAAGCTTAGATTCAGTCCTATATCTATAGCTCTTCTGACAATCTGTGAACTCAATATAATTTTCTGTTTAATTAAACAGATCAGATTCCACTGCCTATTATTCACAACTGTCCATGGTAAAGGTTGGACTTGATTTTAGGAACAAAATAAATGCCGATGTGGCTCCTGGTTTCTCTTTAACCAAAGTAAGCTATCTAATTCTGCTTTTTTTCTTGTAATTATTCATCATATGACTTCATGTTTACATCTTTCCTTTCCCCTAATTCCTTCAAGATTCTTACTTTCCAAATGAAACTCAGATAATGGTAAGGAAACAAAATGTAAAGGGACCTCCTACAGGTTTTTACATTTCCCCATAACACCTCTTTTGCACATCTAATATAAAAAATCTGTGGTTTTTTTTGTATTAGTCTCTCTCAACCTTGTATGTGTAAGTTGCTTCAGTCATGTCCTACTCTTTGTGACCTCATGTACTGTAGCCCATGGACAGCCGTGGGATTCTCCAGGCAAGAATACTGGAGTGGATTGCCATGCCCTCCTCCAGGGGATCTTCCTGACCCAGGAACTGAACCTTTGCCTGTCTCCTGCATTGGCAGGCGGGTTCTTTACCACAGTGCCATCTGGGAAGCCCTCTCTTAGTCTCATCTTGCCCTAAATTGTAACTTTTATTCACATTTCCATCTTAGGTGAACAGAAAATTGATTCATACATGTCCCTTTCTCTTCTATACACCCTCAATGACCCGAAGTCTGGAGTGAAGGATAGAGAGCCCCTCATATGCTGCTTGCAACTTTCTTTCCTGAGGTCCAGCATTCTTAGTGAAATGTTCAGCCACAGTAGGAAACATGCAGTTCTCAGCGAAGCACCCAGAGAATATTCTTAGCTCCTAACACTGAAGAAATGTATGGGTATGACCTATTAGTCAAGATGACTTGTTCCCATAAGTTTCACCCCTTTTGGAGAAGTGAGGGTTCAAGCAACTGATCCCCTGAGCTGACAAAGAGTGATCAAAAATGTCTTTTTCCCCACAAACATCACCTAAAACCCTAAAATGATTGGTTTACTGGTTACTCTAAAAGGTCAGTAAAATATATTATATTTGCTCGGACTACTTGCCATTGAAGTCTAATTACCTAGAGCAAAATGACAACTATTTTTAGAAATACAGATTTAACTTTGTTGAAATTTTATTGCAATGCAACTCCAAATGCAGTTCATGTTGCTTATCTAGTGAAGCCATAGACTCAAATGTTGAAAAATAGTTTGATAGACACAA
>SJYV01055170.1:0-10465 GCA_006410875.1 Neotragus pygmaeus
CCTTTCGCCTTTCTTCCTGAAAGACACCGTCGCTGTGTGTGGCATCGCTTCCAATGAGCGACCTGCGCACATGTGAACCTCGGACGCACAAGGACCGCGCTCTCCGGCTGCTCTCGAGGCTTCTTCCGTGTAGCTTTCGGTAGCTTGATCATCACGTGTCTGGAATATGAGTTTGGCGTGAGGGGCGGCGTGTCCTGTCTGAAGTTTCCGCAGGCTTCCGGGTTTTGCCAGGCTTGGGCAGCTTTGGCCGTTCTTTCTTCAGATGTTTTTCTGTGCACTTTCTCATCTCTCTGGCATGCCTGTGATACGGGCTGTGGTGACATCCCAAAGCTCCCGACTTTGTTCTTCTTTCTCAGTGTCTTTTCTCTGTCGTTCAAACCAGATAATTTTGCAGAACTGTTCGCAAGTTCAGTGACTCCCCTGTGATCCTTGTTCCGCTACTGAGCCCATTCAGTGAGCATGCTGTTCCCTTTTTTGAGGTTTTCAGTTCTGACTTTCATTTACTTTTCCTGCTGCTTCTCTTTCTTTGCTGATAATTTCCATATTTCCACTCAAGAAGCATTATCAGAGCAGCCACTTTGACGTCTTAGTCTGAACATTAAAGTTACTAACTAGTGGATCTACACTTTAGACGTTTTCGATGTTAAAGTTTCCATATCTTTTTTATAAAGGTAAACTTAATTAACAAGAGCACTCCACCTCTGAATCATCTTACTAAGTGGGTTTTTACCTCAAACAAGTTTGGCTGAATAAAGGTCGATGGACAAGAACACCCACACTCTGATTGCTATTACATAACTGAACACACACGTAGAGTATAAATAATTTCTAAAACCACAGAGGCCAAACCACAGTGGAAAATTCAGCTACTCTGGGGAGAAACAGCAAAATTATCTTCTGCAAAGTTTCCTATTCAGGTATGCATTCGAAGGTGGCCTATATTTCTAATGCTTCTTAAAGTCCGCACAATTAAAGAGCTATTTCTATTTAAAAAGAAAAACTGTACATTTTTGGAAAGAGTTTGCCTCTTTGGCTCTGGATTCAATAGACAGGCAGGCTTTAAATACTAATGAGATATTTAAAATATCTACAGGACTATAGATTTCACTTCTTTTTCAATACACAAACATAGACCTCTGAGAATTTTGAAGATTTTTTTTTAAATCAACTCATTTTTTGAGAATTACTTAGGTTGAGGAGTGGCCATCACTGAATGATCTGATACATTAGAAATACCTCCCCCCCTGCCTTTCGTATTCTAATAACCTCAGGACTGGAGCAGGGAAAATCTGCTGGAAGCCAGCAGCTTAGGAGATTAACGTGTCCACCCCACTGCAGTTGAGGACATTTCTTCCCAAGAAGATTCCATGGCCAGTTGGTCCAGAAACGTCAGTCACCGATAGAACTCTGAGTGGTGATCACAGCTGACACATGAACCCCAGCTGACCCCCCGCTCCCGAGAAGAGGCCAGAGGCCAGCGGCACAGTGAGCACAGCTCTCCCGCCGCGGGGAGCACTGGTCCCGCACGGTCGCCACCGCCCAGCGCCCAGCCGGCCCTCCCGGCCCTCGCCCTCCCGGCCCTCGCCCTCCCGCTCCTCACACCTCCTCCTAACCTGGTCCTCTTTTCACTTTCTCCCTCGTCTCTCCCCTGCTCTCCCCTTACTTGACCATAAGGAATCAACTGGATATGTATTTCTCTGTTCTTAGAAAGTTGGCCCTTTCACAGACTTTTAAATTTTGCAAAATAATGTTTGCTTAAACACTCTATTTCCAAGTTCTCTGCATCCTCTATTTGCTCAGAAAAAATAAATTTTTAAACATTCTCTGCTGTTTCTGGGGAGATCCACTGCCAAATATTTTTATAAGCCCATGGCTTATAAAGCCGTTCTTATCTTTTTCAAAGAAATGGCAATAGCGGCCAGTAAGCACCCCTCCTGCTCCAGTGCTGAGATAAGCACCCCCCCTGCTCCAGTGCTGAGATAAGCACCCCTCCTGCTCCAGTGCTGAGATAAGCACCCCTCCTGCTCCAGTGCTGAGATAAGCACCCCTCCTGCTCCAGTGCTGAGATAAGCACCCCTCCTGCTCCAGTGCTGAGATAAGCACCCCTCCTGCTCCAGTGCTGAGATAAGCACCCCTCCTGCTCCAGTGCTGAGATAAGCACCCCTCCTGCTCCAGTGCTGAGATAAGCACCCCTCCTGCTCCAGTGCTGAGATAAGCACCCCTCCTGCTCCAGTGCTGAGATAAGCACCCCTCCTGCTCCAGTGCTGAGATAAGCACCCCTCCTGCTCCAGTGCTGAGATAAGCACCCCTCCTGCTCCAGTGCTGAGATAAGCANTTCTCAGTAACTCTGAGGGAGACTCACCAGGCAACAGTGTGCGCCTCTGATGTGTCCTCAGAGCATGGTGGCTGACGGCAGAGATGTCCCCTCTGCCTTCTTTACAAAGGGTGGCTTTCCTGTGCCATGTGGTCATGTCTTCTGGGCAGCATGCTGACCCCAACAACAGAGGTGCCCAGTCCAGCAGCTCCCCACAAGGCAGGTGTTAAAGGAAAATTGTTCAAATTTCAGAACTTGATTGTATATTATGGGGGGTGGGGGAAGCGGCTTTCCACTGCCCCCTCCTCAGCCCGCTGGTACAGAGTACAATCAAATACAATCACTGAAGCTTCCACTCATGAGACATTTGAAAAACGTCACATAGGTCAGAGGGTTAGCATTCGTCTTCCTGTAGAAACGTGTGTCCAGAGGTGTAGCGAGCAAGGGACCAAGCTCCAAGTCTCCTCACTGCCCAACCCTCTGTCTCAACGCTGCTTCCTGCTCTGAGCCTTTGCAGCACGCGCCCCAGCGCACCCTCTGAACTCATCACATTTTGGACATTTCACGGTTTCTTGAACAATCACAGAGAGCTACACAAGGTTGCCACCTACACTGTATTTAAATTCAAGTGGAGGAATCCAAACTGTGAGAAATCCCCGTGCATAGCACAGTGTGTGACAACGTCAACAAAGTGGAAGTGAGCGCGCCCTGAGCCATCCTGCAGCCCTGTCCCGGAGCGCGCGGCTCGGCTACAGAGGGGGCTGCAGCAGGCCAGGCTGCCGGCCAGCGGAGGCAGGCAGGGCTGCCACTCGCTGCAGGGTCGTCCAGTGGAAGCTCGTAGAGCCCCCTCTAGCAACAGTGCCAGTGACCCTGTCCACTCAGAGGCACAGCCCCCTGTTCATGGGCTTTTTCCGAATCCTTACCTCACTTTATGGCCATGGGTGATCTAAAAGACATAAAATGACATAAAGTAAAAATTATAATAGGTAATTCTTGGATTTTAACAGGCACAGAACAAAACAAAAACCAGGGAGGAGGGAATAAAGCTAACAGGAGAGCTATCTCCGTGGAGATAATTTAGAATAAACCCAGAAGAGGTGCTTATAAGCTGAGAAGGACATTGTAAGCCCTAGAGCAACCACCTGAGAAAATAACTTTCAGAAGATACTGACAATACATAGGAAGGCTGTTAAGAGAGTAGATCCTAAGAGTAATTCTGCATCACAGGAAGAATTATTTTCCTTTTGATTGTATCTATATGAGAGGATGGATGTTTCCTAAACCTACTGTGGTAATCATTATTCTGTGATACATGAGGTAAATCAAACCATCATGCTGGACTGGTCACCTGAGACTCAGACAGTGACGTGTGTGGAAAAGACACCCACATACACGGCAAGCAAACAAGGAATTAAATTATTACACTGGGAAAGAGTCGATGCAAGGGAAAGCAGTAAAGGAAGAACGGAAAAACAAAAAGCTTATGACAGATAAAAGCAAAAAAAGCGCAGCTTGCAGCCATAAACCAAGTTATATCAATAATAACACTAAATGTGAACGGATTAAATAACTCAAGCAAAAGTCAGAGGTTACTCAGACTCAGAGATACAAACAGGCTGAAAGGAAAAGGTATACCACGTAAACAGCTACCGTAAGAACAAGACAGTTTACACCGTTTCAGGCAGAATGGCTTTAAAGCAAAGACAAAGTGCTAGAGATGAAGGACGTTTTACGATAAAAGGGCCATCCACTCAGGAAGATGCAACAATCCCCTAACAAGAATCCAGCTTACAGGCGTTCTGGACCAAATGAGAGAACTGCAGGAGGAAACGGATAAACAGTAACAGTCGGAGACTCCAATACCATGTTTCCAGTAATGGACAGAAAACCTAAGATCCAGGGAACAGAAAACCTGAACAGCACCGTTAACCAACTAGGCCTAAAAGAGGCCTGTGGAACCGCAGCAGAGGACACCTTCCCACGGGGCGCAAGCCACGCTCCAAACACGAGCCCAGCAAAGTGCAGGACAACTCCGCGCCCACCCGAGGGGCTGCGCTTAGACAGAGACACTGACACGCGTGGGGAGGACGTGGAGAGACTGCTGGCAGGGATTCAAATGGCGCAGCTGCTTGGAATGCAGTTTAGCAATTCCTGAAAACACTAAGCATGGGCTTATTATATGACTCAGAAACTCCACTTCCATGTATGTCCTCAGGAGAAAACATGCGTCCTCACATAAACTCGTGTGTGACTAGTGTGTGAATACTCCTAGCAGCATAATTCATAACAGCAACAAGTGGGAAGAACTCAAATGTCCATCAACTTACAAACTAACATATCAGACATGGTATATCCTTATATCCACACAGCAGAATATTATTTCACAATAAAAAGAAGGTAGGTAGATAATGCCCCACGGATAAACCTTGAGAACATTATGCTAAGTGAAATGAATCAATCACACACACACAAAATTAATATAACATATTGATTAATTCCACCTATTAAAAATAAAAGGCCCAGAGTAGGCAACTCTAGAGACACAGGAAGTGGCTGTCTTGGGGGAAGGTTGGAGGGGTGCGTAAAAGGGCGAATGACTGCCAGTGGGTATGAGGTTCTTTTTGGTGGAGACGGAAATGTTTCCGAACTGATTCTGGTGGTGGTGGCACAACTCTGTGAGTAGACGGGTGACTTGCGCGGTGTGCAAGTGTCCTGATAAGCTGTTCAGATAACTCCGGGGAGGGGCCAGGACCTGCATTACGGCGTGTTCTGGCCTGAGTCGCACACCCCACCCTTTCTCTGGCCCAAAGTTTGTCTCAGCTATTCCAGCTCACTGCTTGCCGGCTTCTTCTTGGCTGAGTTACGCCAGTGACTGGGCATCGGACTGTAGGCTTCAGAGAAAATATTTTTGTATTTTGCATGGTTAGGGCTCTCTGAACACTTTTTACTGGGACCTTGGACAAAGTGCCTTAGAAGTTAATGCATAGAGTGCCTTTCTTGTGGTCTGTGCTTATATTTCAAGAGTTTGAGACCCAGGAGCCATGAAGATATTCCAGGGGTCTCTCCTCCTGGAGACATTTAATTACATTCCAAAGAACAAGAACCCGGGAGTCTTTCCCCCTTTCTTCCTGAGAATTTCTTTATATTGAGGGAGTCAAATTCCTTTTCCTCCCTGAGGGGAGAGGTCCATGTTCATAAAGGCTGCAGATCCTTATTTGGAGGGTTTCTCACCTACAACTCCCAAGTGGCAAAAAGGAATTGGAGAATTCTTCAGGTTGTCCCCTAAAGATTCAGAAAAAGAGAATAGATTCCTGAGGAGGCAGGAAGCAGTGGCTTGGGAAAAGCAGAGAGAAAAGCACGTCCTTTGCCACCTGATCTCACAGATGACGGAAAGGAACGGATCTTTCTTACGCATCCTTGACAGACGTCTCCTGTTTTCTCTGGTATTCTAGGGTGTAAATTTGCATAAGTGTATTTGTTCTAATTAGTTTTGCTAAGTAGGCATTTAATTTAAAAAATGAGGCTTACATTTAGTTATTCAAAAGCAAGCAATTATGATATTGGAAAGTTTGTAAGATTAATTACAGTTGACACAGTCATTTGGTTTCCTTTATCTATTAAACTTTTTCTTGCTAAAATTATTTCATGATATTCTAATTATGAATCTGATGTATTTGAGATTTGCTTAGCTCTTTGTACTGTTGCCATTTTAGTGGCATTTGATTATTGGAATGATGTCATATTTTTCCTTTTATTTGCTTAAAAAAAAAAAAGCAGAGGTACATTTTTGCACATTTAAAAAGTCGGTGTTAACTAAACTGAACCTATATCCTTTTTAAGAAAGGGGGCCAAAGATGCAAAGCTGCAAAAATCTGGACAGCTGTCTACCTTCTCCTTAGGAAAATTTAAGGGCAGTTTGGTCCTAAGGGTTTAAAGGGTCAATAAAGCTTTTGAAAAGAACAAAATATATATATATATAATACTAGTAGAATCAGGCAGGAAAACTCCACAGACTATTTTAAAAGAGAGAAATTCTCCTAGAATATACCTTCGGTTTAGTGTCATAGGGCTTCCCTGGTGGCTCAGCTGGTAAAGAATCCGCCTGCAATGTGGGAGACCTGGGTTTGATCCCTGAGTTGGGAAGAGCCCCCGGAGAAGGGAATGGATACCCACTCCAGGGTTCTGGCCTGGAGAATCCCACGGACTTTGTAGTCCACGGTGTTGCAAAGAGTCGGACACGACCGAGCAACTTGTACTTCACTTTACCTATAATAATACAGCCCCCCAAAATGGGTTCGATGACAGCAATTTGGCCCTCACCACGTCACCGCAGGATGGGGAGAGCTAGAATAAAGGAAACAAAGCTGGTAAGTGCCCTCAGAAACAGTCAGTCCCTGCCCAGGAAACGCACGTGTACTTTCAGGATGACACGAACATGGGTGTGGGAAGACTACCGAGGCGCGTCCACCCCTGCCCGGGCCACCGCAGAACCCAGCCCAGGCCACTATAGACTCCAGCCAGACCTTCAGTGCAGCTTACTACCTGAGCTCCCCGCACTGAGCCACCCCACCCCTCGGTCTGCACAACCTGCTCTCCGAAGCACACCCCGGTTCTGCTGGCGTGTAGAAGCCGTACATTCTGCATGTCTTGTCTGCAAGGCTGAGGTCCCACTCTGCAACTTACACAGTCTTACCTGTAAGAGAGGAATGTGCCGTTTCCCCCAACCTGCTGGGTGCAGCACAGACAGGAACGGCTGTCTCTGACGGAAGGATGCAGCAGACAGAAAAAGTACCTGCCTCACGGAGCTTACGTCTCCTGGGAGAACCCTCCATGAGAACTGAGAAGGCTGTGGTCACAAGCAACTGCTACTATGAATGGCAGTTATTTTAGTAACAGTTCCTGATGCATATTATTTAAGAGGCAAGGTAAAAACAAATGAGAATACATCTATTGTTCCTTAAATTTATCTGATATGTACTGAACGGTCTTGCTGGCCGAGAGACTTTGGGGGAGGGTTCTTTATAAAGTTTAATACAAGTTTAATACAATCTGATTTCTGACGAAGGAATAAAGGCAGTTCAGTGTAGAAGGGGCAGTTTTTTCTCCAATGGTGCTGAACAACTGAACAGCCATTCGTAAACAGGTAAATCTAGCCACAGATCTCACACCTTTCATAAAAATAAGCTCAAAAGGTATCACAGAGCTACATGTAAATCACGGTATCTCAAAACGTGTAAAGAAAAACAGGAGAAAGTCTAGATGAACGTTGAGTTTGGTGATGAGTTTTTAGATATAAAACCAAAAGTACAACCCATACAAATAAAAGAAAAATCTCATAATCTCAACTTAATTCAAATTTAACACATCTTTTCTGAGAAAGACTGATAGAATAAAATGGCAAGCCACGAGTGGGGAGAAACTATTTGCAAAATACCTGATAAACGACTTGAATCCAAAACCGCCCGGGCTGGTCGCTCAAGGGCCACCTTTGAGACTGCGGTGGCCCCTTGTGCCTCAAATGCCCAGGTGGTGACCAGCCGAGTTCTCAGCAGTGTTCCTGGCTGAGCCCCCCACCCCCGGCCCTGCATGCAGGAGGAGTGCCCTCAGCCCCCCTGCAGTCCAGCAGGTCCCCAGTGGGGTCTGGTCAATAGGAAATGCTGTGGGGGCTGCCTGTANTCAGGGTCCCATGGGTCGCCTTCTTCCCTCCCTCTGTGCAGATCTTGAGCGGCCTGTGGACAGGGCATTGATAGCTCAAGAGACTCCTGGATACTTGTTTTAAAACTTGAAAGGTTAAGGGTTTGCAGGCATGAATCAACAAGGGGCCTTTATTTCTTTAGGAAGCGATTTATTGGAAGAACTGGCAATACTGAAAGAAGGAAAAACTTGAATGAACTTATTCTGCAAGGACAATACTGCAGTCTGCATGGCAGGACTCGGGGGAAAGTCTAGTCCAGGGTCAGTCCTTCTTGTCACCGTCACCCAGGCTGAGCTTGTCAAAGTAGTACTCCGCCAGGGCACATTCCGGGAACCCCACGTTGCTCAGGTTGCTGAGTTGGTTCCCCAGCTCCTTCATGGACTCGACCTGCTGGTCCAGGGAGCCAGTCCCCAGGAACTGGCACAGGTGGGCATCGCTGCTCTTGGTGGCCAGTTGGTGCAGGTCGAGCAGGCTCTGGTTGACGCAGTTCTCCAGGTGCAGGGTGTCTTGGATGGCCTGGAGTCCGCTCTCCCACTGTTGGGTCACAGGCTTTCTGATGTCGACGAAGCAGATGCGGCCCCCACGCTGGATCTGCAGGAACATCAGACTCTGGGCTGTCTTGCTGTGCTCGAGGGAGCGGAGCAGGAAGAAGCGGGAGAAACGCTTCAAAGCCACGTCATCATGGTGGAGGTAGAAGGACACGGCCAGGCACTGGAAGGAGGCATGGAACTCGAGGGTGGCGAGGCTGTTGAGCGCGGCCTCACACTCGGGGCGGTAGTTCTGACGCACCTGTGAGGGCGATGTGGGCAGCATGGCGGGCCACTCCCCGACCCAGGGAATGGCGGCTGGGATGAGGCGTCTGCCGGACAGGAATCGGTGGNAGGCTGTTGAGCGCGGCCTCACACTCGGGGCGGTAGTTCTGACGCACCTGTGAGGGCGATGTGGGCAGCATGGCGGGCCACTCCCCGACCCAGGGAATGGCGGCTGGGATGAGGCGTCTGCCGGACAGGAATCGGTGGGGTCGGGGCCGTGGGCGCGGGCGCCAGCGGTCTTCTCGGAACTTTCCCATGGCAGACGATGTGGGCGGCCGGATGTGGGCTCTGGGCCAAACAGCAGGCTTTCTGGGTGCAGGCTCTGGAACGGATGGATAATGGGGTCTATTGGGCAGGATCAGTGCCTGGGCTTGCGATTGGTTAAGGAAGGGATCACGAGGGTGGGTGGGGTCTGTGGGCAGGGCGAGACCACTGTCTATCAAAGTCAGGTTGTGGGCAGGGCGAGACCACTGTTTATCAAAGCCACCGTGAGGCAGAATCACTTTGAGCTGAGTAGTTCACATCCACAAAGTTTCTGTTTTATTTATTTATTTTTAATATAAGTTTATTTATTTTAATTGGGGGCTAGTTGCTTTGCAATACTGTATTGGTTTTGCCATACATCGACATGAATCTGCCATGGGTGTACTCGTGTTCCCCATTCTCAATCCCCCTCCCACCGCTCTCCCTATACCCTCCATCTGGGTCATCCCAGTGCACCAGCCTCAAGCATCCTGTATCATGCTTTGAACCTGGATTGGCAGGTTTCACATATGTTAGCAATCTGTTTCACATATGATAGTATACATGTTTCAATTCCATTCTCCGAAATTGTCCCACCATTTCCTTCTCCCACAGTGTCCAAAAGACTGTTCTATACATCTGTGTCTGTCTCACACACAGGGTTATTGTTGCCATCTTTCTAAAAGCCATATATATGCATTAGTATACTGTATTGGTGTTTTTCTTTTAGCTTACTTCACTCTGTATAATAGGCTCCAGTTTCATCCACCTCATTAGAACTGGTTCAAATGTATTCTTTTTAATGGCTGAGTAATACTCCACTGTGTGTATGTACCACAGTTTGCTTATCTGTTCATTTGTTCTTGGACATCTAGGTTGCTTCCATGTCCTGGCTATTGTAAACAGTGCTGTGATGAACATCAGGGTACACGTGTCTCTTTCACTTCTGGTTTCCTCGGTGTGTATGCCCAGCAGTGGGATTGCTGGGTCATATGGCAGTTCTATTTCCAGTTTTTTAAGGAGTCTCCATAGTGGCTGTACTTTTGCATTCCCACCAACAGTGTAAGAGGGTTCCCTTTTCTCCACACCCTCTCCAGCATTTATTGCTTGTAGACTTTTGGATCGAAGCCATTCTGACTGGTGTGAAATGGTACCTCATTGTGGTCTTGATTTGCATTTCTCTGATAATGAGTGATGTTAAGCATCTTTTCATGTGTTTGCTAGCCATCTGTATGTCTTCTTTGGAGAAATGTCTGTTTAGTTCTTTGGCCCGTTTTTTGATTGGGTCGTTTATTTTTCTGGAATTGAGCTGCAGGAGTTGCTTGTATATTTTTGAAACTAATTCTTTGTCAGTTGCTTCATTGGCTATTATTTTCTCCCATTCTGAAGGCTGTCTTTTCA
>SJYV01055171.1:0-11663 GCA_006410875.1 Neotragus pygmaeus
GTGCTAAAAGTGCAGTTGACCGAAGTTATTCACTTTAAGTTTATTTCCACTGAAAATGAGAAGCTAATGAAAAAAGAGGTGGGTGTTCCTACAAGACACAGAAACAGAAGGTAGGACTGTGCATCAGGTCAATGGATTTGAAGCAATTTTAGATTTCCTTTTATTTAGCATTTTATTAACACCTGTAACTTGATATTTAACAGAGAACTACAAACATGGCTGAACCTCGAAGACATACACAAAAAGTCATATATTGTCAGATTCCATCAAAGGCAAATCCATTAAGACAGGAAGTAGATTTGTGGTTGTCAAGGACTGCAGGTGGGGTGGGAGAGGAGAAGAAGAGACTCTGAAAGGGTGGATGGTTAGTTTATGTTGTGTGATTTTATGTCAGTGAAAAACAGACCTACAGAAAAACCAAAAGACAAAGAGAGATAGAGATGAAGGGGAAACCAGGCTATGACAGAAGACTTAAAAGACATAAGTTTTTAAAATGGGCAGTCTTGGAATACACAGTTGGGTGATAAAAGCTAATGAAACTCAAACAGGTGGGGGCGGCTATTTCTGTGGGATACTGCAGAAGATGTGTATAAGAGACAGTGACAGGAGGGTCCGGACCCTGCGGGCGCCGGGAGGGCAGGGGAGAGAGAAACATGCTGGTGCCTGAGCGAGGGGACCCAGGAGCCCTGCCCACCTGGGAGCCCATGGCGTCATAGTCGCGAGCCCGTGTGAAGGAGCGTCCCAGCTTGGAGATCTTGCCTGTGGCCTTGTCAATGGTGATCACGTCCCTGCAGGGGAGGGCGGGCAGGGGTGAGGACGGGAAGGGCCAGAGCTCCCCTACCCTGGCCACCGCTGTGGCCCCGCTGCTCACCCGGCCTGGACCTTGTCCTTGGTCAGGGACTCGATCATCTTAGTGCCCAGGTCATATATGGTCTCCATCTCTGTGGTCTTGAGGGTCAGCTTGCCGACTTTGGAGCCCTGAGGGGTGACAGGTAAGGGGTTTAGAGGGGGCCCTGATGTCTCCCCAGCACAGCTTCAGAACCAGCATGACATGGGGCAGTGCTGGGGGCTTGATGAAGATATCCACTGTCATAGCCTCGATGACAGCTTTGTGGGTATGTGTATGTCAAAACCTAAAATCCTGAAAACTTTCTGGGGCATGGCTTATTGGAGGTCAGTTGCGCCTTAATAAAGCTTTAAACATCCAGTAATGGGGACTTGCCTGGAAGTCCAGTGGATAAGACTCTGTACTCTTAATGCAGGGGGCCCAGGTTCGATCCCTGGTCAGAGAACTAGATCCCATATGCCACAACTAAGATCCGGCTCAGCCTAAATAAATTAAAACCAGTAAAGGAACAAACAGGGACTTCCCCGGTGGTCCAGTGATTAAAACGCCACACTTCCCATGCAGGAGGCATGGGTTTGATCCTGGTTGAGGAGCTGAGATCCCACACACATGAGCACTGCCCCTGCCCCCGAAAGAGAAACAAAAATCTAAAAGACAAAATCTGTAAAAACAACAGGTACCTGAGGTCCCACCGAAGGGTCAAGGGGGCAGGCCCCACTCTAACATTTGTTTTTCATACCCAAATAAAAGGTGGTCTTTTGTTAACCACAAACCCAGAAGAACACAGCTAAACACAGCTAAGACAACAAAAATGCCACGCCCCATCCCCAAGAGATAAGCTAAGAAAACAAAATGTCACACACCCTCCCCACCAGATAAGCTAAGGAAACAAAACGTCACACTCCCCCCCACACACCCCCCCCAAGGTAAACAGTCACCAAGTCTGGGCTTTTCCCAGCACCTCCTGTCTCACCTGTTTCCTGGAGTTGTTTCCATAGCGAGATGCTCCCTTTGTAGGGAGAGGTGGCGAGTGGGTTTGGGGAGGGAGCTAAAGGGAGTTTTGGTTGTTCCTTTTCAGTTTTTGTTTTTGGCTGTGCTGGGTCTTGGCTGGGGCATGTGGATCTTAATTCCCTGACCAGGGATCGAACCCAGGCCCCCTGCATTGGAAGTATAGCATCCCAGCCACTGGACCACCAGGAAGTCCCTGGTTGCTCATTTTGATGAGGATATNAGTTTTTGTTTTTGGCTGTGCTGGGTCTTGGCTGGGGCATGTGGATCTTAATTCCCTGACCAGGGATCGAACCCAGGCCCCCTGCATTGGAAGTATAGCATCCCAGCCACTGGACCACCAGGAAGTCCCTGGTTGCTCATTTTGATGAGGATATATCCATGGATTTCTTCTGTAATCTCTTTAAACTCTAATTTAAAGAACTGTCTGGGGAATAGCTTTCCCTATACTTAGAGTCTCCCACCATGTTTTTTTTCCTACCATGTTTTTAAAATTCAAAATTTAATTGCTAATAGATAAGACTAATTTAGGAGGCTGTTACAAGTGCTAAAAGTGCAGTTGACCGAAGTTATTCACTTTAAGTTTATTTCCACTGAAAATGAGAAGCTAATGAAAAAAGAGGTGGGTGTTCCTACAAGACACAGAAACAGAAGGTAGGACTGTGCATCAGGTCAATGGATTTGAAGCAATTTTAGATTTCCTTTTATTTAGCATTTTATTAACACCTGTAACTTGATATTTAACAGAGAACTACAAACATGGCTGAACCTCGAAGACATACACAAAAAGTCATATATTGTCAGATTCCATCAAAGGCAAATCCATTAAGACAGGAAGTAGATTTGTGGTTGTCAAGGACTGCAGGTGGGGTGGGAGGGGAGAAGAAGAGACTCTGAAAGGGTGGATGGTTAATTTATGTTGTGTGATTTTATGTCAGTGAAAAACAGACCTACAGAAAAACCAAAAGACAAAGAGAGATAGAGATGAAGGGGAAACCAGGCTATGACAGAAGACTTAAAAGACATAAGTTTTTAAAATGGGCAGTCTTGGAATACACAGTTGGGTGATAAAAGCTAATGAAACTCAAACAGGTGGGGGCGGCTATTTCTGTGGGATACTGCAGAAAGAGGCAGAGGAAGGGGCAGCAGTGGGGGTGCTGGCTAAGTTTTAGGTTTTTTTAAAAATCTTAAAAAAAATTTTATTTTTTGGATGTGGACCATTTCTTAAAGTCCTTATTGAATTTGTTACAATATTGCTTCTGCTTTGTCTTGGTTTTATGGCTGAGAGGCATAGGATCTCAGCTCCCTGACCAGGAACTGAATCTGTGGTGGAACTGCAGAGTCCTAACCACTGGACCACCAGGAAAGTCCTGTTAATTCTTACTGGAGTAGAGTTGAGGTACTAGGATTTATAAATCCAACGGATCTGTAAGCCTAACTATTAGGAATTAACTGTGAGAAACTTCAAGACCTCCTCTGTCATTCCACTGCTTGGTTTGTTTTTTTGGGGAAGTATAGTTGATTTACAATATTGCGTTAATTTCTGCTGTACAGCAAAGTGATCCAGTTAGACATAAATATGTTCTTTTCCATATCCTTTTCCATTGTTCCACCACTTAGCTCACTGTGCCCCTCACAAATGGACAAACCACCATCCATTCAACCGACCCTCTCTTGCTGGCATATGGATGACTCTAAGCTGCATCTCGAACTTTCCATGGGATTCTGACCTCAGTGCAGACCCAGCACACCCCATCCCACCCCAGCCCTTGGGGTAGCCTAGACTTGGGAGCAGACTCACCGTCCCTGTGGCTGGCCGATCAATCTGGATCTCCACGACCTCCCCTTCGATGATCTCGGTCTCCTCCCTGGCGAGAGAACAGATCTGAAATAGCCCGAGGCCTGGGCCCTCAGGAACTGCTCACCCCTGTGGGCCCCTGGGCGCAGGATGAGCTGGCATCCCTCAGGGTGCGTCCCGAGGCTGCTGGGAGCTACCATCACTCCTGCTTACTTGATGCGTACGCCGATGGAGCGCCGGAAGGCCTGGGTCAGTGCCTCTGTCTTGCTCATCTCCAAGGAGAAGATCTCACTGCCTGCGATGGCTGTGAATGGGGTGTCGGGCCCCAAGGCCTGTGCCATGCCTGAGGAAAAGGGGAGGCAGTTCGGGTAGGTGGTCCAGGCACCAGGTCCCCACACCTCCCCAACCAGCTCTTCTTCAGACAGAAGAGAGGGGCTGGGTGCTGCGGGGCAGACAGGGAGACCTGCAGAAAGCGAGTGATGGAGGGCCATGTTGGGAGGCCCGGGGTTGGAACCTCACGCTGCCCAGACCAAAAACTTTACGACTCTACAATCATGCCGGACCTGCCTCCCAACCTCTGAGAGCTGTTTAGCCTCAGGGCTTGGGGGAGATGAGCAGGGGTGGAGGCAAGGGGCTGAAAGAGGTTCAATACTTAGCACCAAGTTATCTTAAGAAGCCTAAGCTGCTTCCCAAGCCAGCCTGCCCCTCTGGGTAACGGGAACCATAACATAACAATTGCTGGCAGGGGACGACATTGCTGCATAGGAGCAATGATAAAAGTGGGCAGGCACGCCCTGGTGCTCAGCCATGACCCCAACATGTGACCTGGGACCAGCACAGGGAAGGGCTGCCTCTATGGTCTGGGGCCTGGGGTCAGCTGGCAGACAGTGGGCAGTTCCTGCCATCACTCCAAGCTCCAGGCCTCTCTGCCAGTTCCCCTTCCTGGGGGCTCTGCCCAGCTCTGAGTCAAGTCTCCCAAACAGGATGTCACTGAACCCTCCTGACCAGTGCGAGGTGCCAACTCTTCCTAGTCCCCTTTCCAGAGGCATGCCACACTCTTTACCTGGGTATCATGCTCTGAAATGTCTGTTCAGGAGACTCCCAGACTTCCTGCAAGTCTCAGTTCCAGTACTGACTCACCTGGGATGTCCCTCCTGACAATTGCCACCCCATTCTCTCCCCATCACCCTTTATCGGAGGAGAAGCCTCCTCTGTTCTCTACACGGACGGGACTGTGTCCACAAACTCCTGCCCCAGGCTAGAAGCCCCTTAAAGTCAGGACTTTGGTCTTAATCATCTTGGTGTCCCCAAATGTGAGTGTTACTTTTTCTTAACTGAGGACCTAGCTGTTATCTTGAGTCTCACTGCCTGGCCCCACAGTCCAGGCACAAAGGTGAGAGTGAGTGGGAAGAGATTCCAGGAAACCTTCAACAAGGAAAAGATGTCAGAGAGCAGTTTTGAAGGATAGATAAGAGCTCAAAAAGGATAAGGGACAGTTGTGAGTAAAAAGCTCTTAAATCACTAATGGATTGCAAAAGAGACTGCTGGTTGTCTATACAATGCTCATCTTTCACATCTTCCTTTGTTCCAGAACGCCCATTTCACTAAGGTAGCAGTAGTCCCAATTAAAATATATAAAAAAGTTTTAATGCCTCTCTCTCTTGTGCAGTAGAGGCAGAGTGTGGTCATTAACTTCTAGTCACTAAAAAATAAGCAAGAGAATGTGGGTGCCCTGAGACAGCTACTTAAAAGGAGCTCCCTCTAGGAGATTATACCCTTATTGCAATTCCTTTCTCCTTTTTATACGGAGTATAGGTGGGATGGCTGGAGCATAGGCCACCTTTTTGCAACCTGAGGTGTCCCTGACATGGAAGCAAGTGATCTTGAGGCAAGAAGGTAGGAGCCCTCACAGGACTGCTCAACAAGCCTGAATTGGCCTATGTTCAGACTCTTCTATGTGACAGAACAAAGCCTTAATGTTTAAGCCACTTCCATTTTGTGCTGTCTGTTAGACATGGCTGAACCTGACCCTGACTTACATGGAAGGATCGTCCGGTGAGGCCAAAAGAGCTACTGCCTGGAGAAGTGCCTTACCCATGGCAATGGCTGTCTTCCCAGTGCCCGGCTGGCCAGCAATGAGAACCGCCCGGCCAGCGATCTTCCCTTCTCGGATCATCTCCAGCACCACACCGGCTGCCCTCCGGGCCGCCAGCTGGCCCACCATGCCCTGGGAAGCCTGGGGGTAGGAGGTGACAGGACATATAAGGAAGGTGACTTTCTACTGAGCTGTTACTGCATTTCTACCACCTTCAGGCCCAAACTATTGGCTAGGCCTTCAGAAAAAAAGGCTTTTCTCCATCCCCATCTTTTAGAGACCTATGTGTGGCTGAATTGTATAAATACAGCACAGCCAAAGATCTGGAAGATCATAACACAGTCCCTGCATTCCTCAGGGCCCTGGGTCCCCTCCCTGGAGCAGCCTTCCCAGCCTGACCCCCTGGGTTCTACCTGCCGTGGCTCCAAGGCATCATCAAGTCCCAGCCCCCGGATGTGGGAGTGAGCACCTGCATGTGGGGAAAGAACCAGAAGACACGGTTACCTGCCAGCTCCTGTCGATGTGTGGTGTGAGGGGTTGGGGCCTGGCAGGGTCCACCCTACCCGACCCCTGGGCATCTGATCTGTTCTGGAACTCAGGATCCTCCCTGCTTAGATAGGGGGAGAGATGGGGGGATGGTATGCAGGACCTCCCCCTCTTGGGGGTCCTGCATAGGTGGGCTCTGTCAAGGGCACAGGGTCCAGGCAGGCACTAGGGCCCATTCCTGATCCACGCTCACTCACCGATACGCTCAATCCGTGTCACATCACGGATCTCTGGAACCTTGGTTGTGGCTGTCTGGGGTTGGAGGAAGAGCCGTCAGTACAGACTTTGTGGTCCTAGCTGTCCCTCCTGCCCCCCTCCCATGAAACAGTCCTTTTCTCTCCTCCCCAGGGGCAGGTTGGCAGCCCAAACACCAGACCCTCCTTGGCAATCACCTACTAAGGCTGGTGAGTTGACCCCATGACACTGTCAGTCCCAGGTCCCTGTCACCAGGCCTCTGCATGTGTAGGTCCCTGGGTCCTGTGCTCTCCCCACCCTCCTCACTGAATTACATCAAGCATCAGTCATTAAGGGAGGCCTTTCCTCACCTCAGCCCCTGCCTGGCTAGTTCTAGGGTCTCTGGATGTCAAAGCAGAAGGAAGGGCCTCCCCTGGCAGGTCAATCTCACACCCAGAAGAGAGACTGTTGGATCAACGTTCTCAGCTCCAGTGGATGCTCTATCCCATAAAGGGCACAGCACACATCTCACTGCTTTACCTCAGGGCTCAGTGTTTGAGGTTTGAATGAATGACACCCTGAGCTCATTCAACAAGCAGGTACTGAGGCCTCCTGTGTCCCCAGCTCTCCAAAGTGCAAAGTCAGACACTATCCTTTCTCTCAAAGAGGGGAGAGATCAGTAAACACTGCCTGGGATAATTCAAGAAGCCAGTGGAGATCCTCTCAGATACTCATGGCAGTGTTATTCATATCCATCAGTGGATGATCAGATAAACAAGATACGGGTAGCCATACAACATAATATTATTCAGCCATAAAAAGGTATGAACCTCTGATCCACGCTACAAGGGTAAACCTTGAACACACTATGCTGAGTCAAAGAAGCCAGACACAAAAGGTCACCTGTCATATGATTCTATTTATATGCAATGTCCAGAATAGATAAATCCGGAGATATAAAGTAGATCAGTGGCTCTCCAGGGTGAATACAGAAAGGAGGCCTAAGAAGCCAGCATACTGGCCCAACTCCTTGGCCACCTGCCCACAACCCTGTTTCTGCTCACAGGTCTCCTAACCAGAATGAGAGGAGATACAGTCACAGGACCCCAGGAAAACCCTCCTCTCTTTGGAACCAAGAGTTCAGACTTCCTGATCACCATTAGGTCACATGCCTCCTCCCTTGTTGCTTGTGACCCTTCCCGCTCACTCTTCCTCACAGGAGGTTGGTCACTGCCCCCAAACCACTACCAGAAGATTGAGAACATACTCCCACTCAACCCTACACAGCCTATCAGACACTACTTGAGACAGAAGAGAGACATTGATCCAGGAATCCCAACCTTTAGCCATCCCAACATAAACAGACCTGCCTCCTACAAAACCTTTCCTTTCACCATAAGCTTCTTCTACCCCCTGCTGCCTACTGATCCCATGGAAACAGAGGTCATTACGAAATTCTGCCCCTACCATCCCCTCACACTTCCAATGCTTTATACACACCCATGGGAACTGCGTCTCAGGAGGGTGGCCACTGCCCTTTCCTCTTCCACTTCACCATCCACTCCCCTGTGCCATGACAACAGAAACAGAGTGATAGTTCACACCACAGGCACCATCTCATCTCCATCCTAGCCCCATCTTGACTGGGGTTACCATGGGGACTGAGGCCTCGAGTCCAACCCCCAAGCTAAGGCTACATTCTTTCCTTATTCAGATGTTTCTCAGAAAAGTACCTGGGGCCTGGCCCAATATACTTGGTCTTTCCTTTACGAAGTCAACATGTATTCAAGTGACAACTTATTGAGCATCCACACTGGGCATGCCCTGATGAAGTGCTAGGAATATGAAAACAGTTGAAACAATTCCATGACAAGATCTCAAGCCTCTGTGCCCACAACCATTTTCGACTCTGCGTTCTCAACATTCTTTCTTTTGGCTCAAGACTCAGTAAGCAACTCCACGATCTGAAGCTCATACGGCAGGTCCCCGCCCGTGTTTCTCCCTTGTACTCAGGTACCACTCACACCATCAACAACCCAAGACTATTTTATGGCTTGCAGCCCAAGACACTACAACCCTTATCAGACTCCAAAACAAAGAGGATTGGAACTTGGAGTTCCTACAAGACGATGGAGTCGGATATGACCACTGATACCGTAAATATTCACTTGAACCCAGGATGCCGGGATCCCAGTCTCTTCTTTTTTCCTCCCTCAGATCCAGAAGCCCAGGCCCCCAGCTCCCTCCTTCCTCAGATCCAGGAGTCAAGATCCTCAGCCTCCTCTCCACTAAGATCCAAGAGTCCCCGTCCAGCCCCCTGCTTGAGATTCCTCAGCCCTCAGCACGCCGACACTCACCACGGTTGCCATGATGCTCACCAACCGCCAATATCCTAGCGGAAACGGAAACGCGCTAGGAACGAAGTGTTCTGGCCCCTCTAGACTGCCAAGTCATCCAAAATCTCGGTGGTTCTTTATAAATATGCAAACTCTCCTGGTGGGGCGTGGTGTCACTTTTTAGGCCCCGCCCACGCGCAGAGGCCGCGTCCATTCCTCTCGCCTCCTGGCTCCTCCTCCTTTTACCCAGAGCCTCCTCGCTAAGGCGATTGCAAAACTCTTTTAACACTTCTTCGGGGAACCACACGTTCCCCACGCTTCCTTTCCTCCTTGTCGACCGTCTTCCCTCCCACTCCAATTCTGGAGCCTCAGCTTCGGATTGACAGAGTTGAAGGCCAATCAGCTAGCGCAGGAGCAAACCCCCGTTCCCCGAGCTCCCTTCAGCTGTGAGGCGGAGGTGGGGCCGAGCCGAGTGAACGCTACCCTGTCCACCAATGAGAAGACGCGGAAGCCCCGCCCCCAGGCGCAGACCAATGGCGTTGGCCGGGGGGCGGGCGCCGCCTCCTGGTGGCCGCAAGGTTTCACTGCAGGAGTCCCAGGGGGCTCAGTGACGCTGCGGCCGCTTGCAGCCCTGGTCTGACCGCTCCGGGCGGGGGTGCGGTCGTGCAATAGGAAGCCGAGGGCGGTGCGAGCTTCCCGTTGGGCACCAGCTACTTGGCCCGGCGCCCTGCCCAGTGCATTCCTTCGACACCTCCGGGGCCCCCACCGGTGGCCCCCCGGAACCCTCTAATCGCGTCGGCCATGCCTCTAAACCGCACTTTGTCCATGTCCTCCCTGCCAGGACTGGAGGACTGGGAGGATGAATTCGACCTGGAGAACACAGTGCTCTTCGAGGTGGCCTGGGAGGTGGCCAACAAGGGTGAGCAAACCGAGCAGAGGGACCCGGACGAGAAGAGCAGGCGGGGATGGGGGCCCGAATACTGAGTAACAGCGAACGAGGCTGCATAGCATGATTCTGGGTCCTGGGCAAGGAGCCTGTGACTCCTGTGCCCTTGGAGAGGGGCTGGAGTTTGTCTCCTGGGCCCTGGAGGGAGGGGATGAGTCACATAAGATGAAAGGAGGCTGGAAACCCAGGTCCTGGGTCCTAGGGGAGAGGGGGTTAAAATGAAAAAGACCAGAGACTTGGGTCCTTGATAGGGAAGGAGATGCGGGGGTGGGGTTTGGCACTTCAGAACTGTGGCCCTAGGTGGGGAAGGATCTTGGGATGAAACTCTGGATTTGAAAGGGAGCCCACTTGGAGATGGGATGCACGAATCGTGGTGGGAGAATTTGGGGAACTGGTCATTTGAGAGTAAATATATGAGGAAGCTGGAGACCCTAAATCTTAGATCCTAGGGTGAGAGAGCGTTGGGCCCTGGAAGGCAGAGTTCTGAGTGCCTGAGCTCCAAATTCGGAGGAGTAGAGGAGCCTCCTCAGACACATAACGCGCTGGATTGGGGGAAGACTGGGAAGTCCTAAATTGGTCAGGGGCTGGACCCTGGGATGGGAGTGGCTGGGGGCCTGGATTTCTGGGTCCCAGGCTCCAAAGCGCCTGATGTTCTGGGTTTGGAGAAGCCTGGGGCTGGAAACCCAGGAGCGAGGCAGTCTAGCTCCACAGAAGGAAGGAAGCTGGGATTTTGCATTACTGAGTTTTGAGAGAGAAAAGGGGGCAGGGGGTGGCGGGACTGCGGGCGTCTGCAAACACGGAGCCATGGGTCGCCAGGGTCCAGGCTCCAGGGGGTAAGGAGTCTGGAACGGAGTCATGGGAGGGGCAGGGCCATGCGTGCCTGTGTCGCCATGTGGGGAGAGAGAACTGGGAGACTGGTCGTCAGAGACCCTGGCGGGTGAGGGATAACAACTCTGGCTTCTTTGGGACGACTGTGGGAACCTAAATGAGGCCATGAAGAGGGATTCTCCCTTATTGTGTCCTGGAGCCTGACTGGGAATTTAAACCCAGCTCCCTTAAGCTGGCAATTCAAGAACTTGGACCCTGATAACCCTTGTCAGCTTCTGTCCTCCTCGGCCCCAGCCCCTAACTCTGTTACACCTGGGAGCCAAGGCCCCCAGTCTCTTCTCTTAGAAGTCCAGCCTGAACCCTCTTCTCTCTCCATGTCCTGACCCCAACCCCCTCCTCCATCGACCCAGGAGTACCATCCATCAAGCCCCCCTCCCCTCCTCCCTGTGACCCTGAAGTGTCGGCTCCCAGTTCCCTCTTCCCTCTGAGCCAGCGGTCCGTGGCTCCTGTGCACCCACACCGCTCCCCAGGCCCCAGATCTGTGGCCCTCAGCTGGGGCCTGTCCTCATGTACTTGGGCCCACAGTGGGCGGCATCTACACAGTGCTGCAGACGAAGGCAAAGGTGACGGGGGATGAATGGGGCGACAACTACTACCTGGTGGGACCATACACGGAGCAGGGCGTGAGGACCCAGGTGGAGCTGCTGGAACCCCCGACGCCGGCCCTGAAGAGGACGCTGGACTCCATGAACAGCAAGGGCTGCAAGGTGGGGCATGGCCCGGCCGAGCACAGGGTGGGGGCAGTGGAAGGAGGAAGAGCTGGGGGTGGACAGCCCTGGGGAGACAGGGAGGCCCGCACAGAAACTAGGATGGCCCAGTAGTTTCCCAGGCAGACATAGAGGAGGTAAGATTGACAGACATTCAGAGAGATCCAGGACTCTGTGAAGTGAGTGGGTGAAACCCCAGCTCCAGGACATTGGTGAATGAACAGAGAGCAGGTGCAAGACAGAGGGATGGTCCTAAGAGGAAGAGGGCAAGATCCTCAGATGAAGAGAGAGGAAAAGAGCTAGATGGACAGATAAAAC
>SJYV01055181.1:7652-38671 GCA_006410875.1 Neotragus pygmaeus
CCCCTGCCCCCACCACCACTGTGGACCTGTTCTCCCTTACCCAGATGGCTGGTACATTGAATGATTTTGTTGGCTCACAGGTTAGGTACTTTTCAAGCGGTCTCCTTTATACACACTCACCCCCAGGGACAGTTCTCAGTTGTTGAGCTAGATGTGGCCAAAGGACGTCCCCATCTACCTGTATTTGAAAATGGATGAGAGTCTGGGTGTGGGACTGGATGAAACCCGAGTGAGAGTCACCTGTCTTCATAGCACATGGACGATAGGGCAGTGGGTTTGGAGATGTGTGTTCTCTGACCTTTGTGGGCCACCGTTCTTCAAAATCCCAAGTAGGGGACAGACCAGCACCTTGGAAAGGCCCACGTGTGAGGACCCTAGGGCACTGTCTCCCTAGGGATGGTGTCCCCCTAGTTCTGCCACTCAGCAGGGTCATTTGCCCTGTGTGAGGGCCACAGCCTAGTGTGTGAAAGGGGAGAGCTACGAGGGTGTGGAAGAGGCTCTCCCAGGGAATTTTGGCCTGAGGACTGGTGGCCAGAATGGAGCTTGCAGGCCTCAACTTGGGCTTGCTCCCTTGCCTTTGCACTCCTAAACAGGCTGACAAGGCATTCCTTCAGGTCGGTTCATCTGACTGGAACATGACCCTGGAGGCTGTGATTGTTGGAGACCGCTGGTGGCTCCTCTGAAGGGGACCGGAGACTGGTATCTGTGGGCAGCTTGGCTAGGTGGCCTTTCCTGCCCCCACCCAACCGCACTCAGGGCCCCGCCTCGCCCCCTGGGTCCTGAGGGAGCTGTGTTTTCTGGTCCCCATCCTCCAGGCACCACCTGGGGCCTGGCAGTGGGTTCACATGGCACCGAGGAGTCTTTGTCAGCCGGTGCTCGGGGCACATGTATTGTGCACACACAAGCTCTCATGATGTCAAAGGCCTGCCCTTCTCAGCCTAGCTCTCCTGCCCCTGCACTTGGCGTCCCCACAACGGTGTCCCCAGTGCAGAGGCCCTGCAGCTGCTCCCCTCCCTCACTGCAGCTGGAGGGACCTGGAGCTCGGGGGTCTGCCTGTGTTACCTTCCGGAGGAGGCTCCTATAGGAGCCTTATCCCAGTGGGTACTGGGACCATACAGTCAGGCCCTCCTCCCTCCTGCTCAGTGAGAAGCTGGTCAGCCTGGCACATTCAGTTGGGCAGGAGGCCCCATGGCAGCAGCAAGGACAGGGCGCTGCCCTCACTCGGGAGGTGCTGGGACTGCACAGAGATACCGGCCCCAGACAGAGTCAGTTCTCAGCAAAGCACAGAGCTGCCCACAGTGCTTCTGATTCGACCTTGTCCCCTTCCTTCTGCCAGCCTGCTTTTTGTCGCCTCAGAGATATCGTGTAGCACTAAGAGGAAGGCGTGAGATGTTGGAAGGATGGGCCACAGCCTGGGCTGGGCGGGAAGGGCAGGGGCTCCAGAGGAATTGAGACCAGGGCTCTAAGCCCACCCTGGCCCTCACTAGCAGGTGGTCTTGGGAAGATGCCCAAGCCCCGTGGCCTCAGTTCTTCATCTGGGAGGTGAGCAGGTATGAGGAGCCCTGTATGTTGGGTTGCAGGATGGGCCTGAGGGACAGTACAGAGCTCGCAGGGCCTGGCGGCTGTTGGCACTGTGATGACACGACAGGAATCTCGCACATTGTTGCCCCCAGACACTCCTCCACTCTCCACTGTGGGATGGGGTTGGCTGCTTTGTGGTCCATGCATGTCAGAGAATAAGACCCTCAATAGGATGTGGAATAGCTAATTAGCCAAACAGGATGTTTCATAAATAAAACTAAGAAGCTTTTCTACTTGGACCATAGTGGCCCATAGTGTTTGTCACTCGGTCATGTCTGACTCTTTGTAATTCCGTGCACGTAGCCTGCCAGTCTCTTCTGTCCATGGAATTCTCCAGGCAGGAATACTGGAGTGAGTTGCCATGCCCTTCTCTAGGCAATCTTCCTGACCCAGGAATTGAATCCAGGTCTCCCACAGTGCAAGCAGATTCTTCATCATTTTAGCTACCATTTCCTGTTAAGCCCCATTTCCAGTTAGAGGACCTGTTAAATTTGGGTGTGGAGGAGTGTTCCAGCAGGACCCAAGCTGCTATAGGAAACAGAAGCAAGAACCAGTCTTTGCCTCTGCCTCAGCCGGTCTTCCATCTAAACCATTATTTTCCTTCACTGCAGCCCCAAGAAAGGTCTATTCATCGATTATGATGTCCAAATTCAATCAAGATCAGTCAAAGCTAATTAATACTTTATGATCCAGATCCTCTGGTCCAGGAAAGAGAGAGTAGTTTCATGGATTTCTTGGGCACCACTTCAAAGGAGTGTGACCAAGTTCTGCAGAATTCCTAGCAGACATGGGGTATGATGGAGGAGGCCATGGCACCCCACTCCAGTACTCTTGCCTGGAAAATCCCATGGATGGAGGAGCCTGGCAGGCTGTAGTCCATGGGGTCACTAAAAGTCGGATACGCCTGAACAACTTCACTTTCACTTTTCACTTTCACCCGCTGGAGAAGGAAATGGCAACCCACTCCAGTGTTCTTGCCTGGAGAATCCCAGGGACGGGGGAGCCTGGTGGGCTGCCGTCTATGGGGCTGCACAGAGTCAGACACGACTGAAGCGACTTAGCAGCAGTAGCAGCAGCATGGGGTGTGAAAACACCTCATTTGCCCCTGTGATCAAGAGCAATGCGACAAGAGCCAGGGCCCCTTCCTTCCTGCCCCCCAAAAGAGATCTCTCTGCGCTTTATCTAAGATGCAAAAGGACACCTCACAGCAATGATCCATTTCAGAATTTCCCGTCACCCCCAAGACACACCGTCTGCAAGTCTGAGGGCTGCCACCACCCAGCCTCATCACAATCACCTCCCACAGAAGGAACCCAGCTTTCACAAGCCCCAAACCACCCTGGCTCAGGCACTGACACTCCAACACTCCTCCTGTAACCCCACCACCCTGCCCTGTGTTGCACTGTTCATTGCGACTAGGGGATGTCTTTCTACCTTCCTCATGTGACTGCAGCTCCTAGACCATCGCTCTAGGTGTGGGGGTGTCCTGCTTCTCCTAGTGTCCCCACTGCTAACACAGCATTTCACAGAGCAGAGGCTCCATAAAGGTCTTCAGAATACACGAGCCAGTGAGCAGGGGGCTCAATTCATTATCTGCTACTTCCTAAAATAACCCAGGCAAATCCAAATAAACAGAGATAATTTAGTTTTTGAAAATGACACACAAGAAGGACAGAACCATGAATTCACTACAATTACTTTTATCATCTAATTCTTCCCCCATCAATATTACTGCTAAGTAAGCTCACTTTTCCAAAACAGTTCTAATTCCAATTCCATTGCATCCTGTTTGGGACCACAAAACACAGTGGAAGAGTCTCCAATCTCTTTTACAAAACAGCAAAGCTCTTGTTCTTGAACTGGGTAAGTTCAAACACACTGTGATCAACATCATTCACTAAGTTAAGACACTGAAGTTTATTTAGACTTCTTTGAAACCAATCAAAGTTTGAAAGTTCTCTAAGGAAAACAGATGAACAGGAACCCAAAGATGCTATACACCAGTTTTCCCAACTGGCCTGGGCCAGCACGTCTGAGAAGGCTGACCTCTCCCTCTTCAATCACAGAGGGAAGGATCACCTGGATGCTGCTCTGGCTCAGGCCGCCTCATCCTCCTCCCTTGCAGCCTATGTAGACAGGGGTGGGAAGGCCCTCAAAGCCCTTTGTTTGACCCTGAGCAGAAATGCCATGACGTCCCACTTGCTGGTCTCCGCATAGGCCTGGGGACCCCACAGGAACTCAGCGAGGGCAGGGTGGCTGTCAGACACTTGCCGGTACGCCAGGTATCCCTCCTGCACCCACATGTGGGTAAGCAGCTCCCTGGGCTCCCCAAAGTTGCAGTGCTCACTCTCGACACACATTTCCATCCTGCTGCGTGCTCCCCAGACCTTCTCCTCAGGGGCGCGGTCTCCATTCCGCATGAGGAGGCTGAGGACCAGTACCAGGAGGCCGGCCTTGGGCAGGCCCTGCCCACTGTTAAGCATCACATCATAGGTGAGGCCCCACGGTGGGGACCATGATGTAGATGTGCTCCCTGGGTTCCACCTCCTTCACCTCCACACCACAGACCAGCTGCAGGCACTGTGAGGCTTGGCTGAAGACCACCGGAGCCTGAGGCAGGAGTGAGGGGGGGAGGGGCAGATGGGGACATATGGGGACCACGGGCCTGGATGGTGGAGACTGTGAAGAGCCTCAGCTGAAAACCACACCCCGGGCGGCCACAGGCCACTTACACATCTCCTCTTGAAAGGTGCTCTCAGACTTCACAGGCGCAAGCCTCCGGGACATCCAGCCCCCTGGCTACCTGAAGAGGGAAGTGTGGTGTCTCCCCAGGGTGCAGTCAGCACAGTCCAAGACTTCCGAGGATGACAAGGTGGTGGGATTAGGCCCATGTGGGGTCCCCTCTGTTCTGGGATGGGGAGCCCCTGGTGCACACTCAGGGCACCCTCCTCACCTTGACTCTGGGTACTGCCTGGACCACCTCTGCTCTCTGACCTCAGGACATGGGCCTCAGACCTCTGCTTTCGCCTCCTGGTTCCTGCAGCTCCTGTGAGAGAAAGGGAGGAGGCAGCTCGGGGGTAACCTGTGGCACAGCCCTGAGCCTTCTGTGACAGTACGAGGAGTGGGCTCTGTGAGGTCCCCTCAGTTTTGTGTGGTGGGAAGTCCCCTCAGGGCTCCCTTGCAGTGCTCACCTTTCCCCTGGTACAGCCTGATCCCTACCCTCTGGGGACCTGCAAGGAAACTCAGAACAAGACCCTAGCCGGAACAAAAAGTGCTGAGGGTCCCCACATGAGGCCGCACCTGCCCAGGGAATCCCACGGGTCCTAGGCTGGGGAGATGCTCGGTCCTCAACTCCTCCTCACGTCCTGCCTGGCCTCCCAGCACTGACCACAGAGGCAGGGGTCTGCTTAGTCCTCCATCGGGATTGGGGTGTCCAGCCTCTGCTAACCTGAAGACATCTGCACTCCACCCGAAAAACCTCACCTCACAAGGTCCCTAGGCCAGATGTCAAGAAACTGCTCACCCTGCTCACCCTGCTCTGGGCCCCCCAAGACCCTCCTGCAAGGGCCAAGACCCCTCCCTGCTGGGGTCTAACTGCCTCGGTCCCTCCTCACATGGAGCCTGTACTCCAGGCAAGACCTGCAAGTGTCCTGTCTGCAACCTGGAGGCTCTGCTGCTTTCACCAGTCTCTCTGACAGGGATGTCAGGCAATGCGGCACGAGGTTGTCCTGCCTGGGGACTACCAAGGTTCCCTCTGGTCTGAGATCTGACTAGCCTCAGTCCTCACTCAGGGTGTTCACCTTGACTTCCGGTAGGACCTAGCTCTATCCTCTCCCCACCAGGAAAGGTGGGGAGAGGTCCCTGCTCCTCACACCTGGTCCCCACTCTCACAGACACAGAACTCAGGAAGAGAGGACAGACTTAGTGTGCTCTTTTCACCCCAAGGGCTCCCAGGGCCGATAACAGGGGCTGAGACCTGTGGGGTCCCATCAGTCTTACCTTGGGGTCCCTGGAGTCTTCACTTGGGGTCCCTTCAGTCATCCCTCAGGGACCTCAACTTGTCTCTGTGTAGGACTTTCGATTCTCTCCTCTCCCCACTCGTGCCCCATCCCTTATGTCAGGACCCCAGTCTCTCTGAGACCTGGATGTCAGGAAGTCAGCCCCCTATACCAGGTCCCCAGTCTCTCTGACACCCGGATGTCAGGAAATGCAGCATGGTTCATCTGCCCTATGTCCTCCCAGAGCCCACTCTGCTCTGGGGTCCAGCGTCTCCTCAGTCTTCCCTCAGTGTCCTCACCTTGACCCTCAAAAGAACTAAGATCTCCCCCTCTTCCCATCTGAGGCCCTGCCCCTTCTAACAGTTGCCTAATGTCTCTGTGATGCAGATGCGGAAGTCAGAATAGGCTGCCAAGTGCTCATCCCACCACCAGGGTGGCCCAGGGCTGACAGTAGGGGCAAGGATCAGTGGGGTTACCTTTTATCATCCCTCAGGGACCTCATTTTGAGCCCCGGCAGATCCAGGGATGCCCCTAGTGTTCACCCGAGGCGGACCTCCAGGTCTCAGAGAAACCGGGGGCCTGGGAAAGGGGGCGTGGCCTCAGGTGAGCAGAGGGAAGAAGCCCAGCTCCTCCAGAGTTTCAAGTTGAGGACCCTGAGGGAGGACTGAGCGGACTCTGGACCCCAATCAGAGGAGACCTCAGAGAAGCCTGTAGCTGCTGTTGGTCCTTGGCGGCCCTGCGGTAGGATGAGCCCAACGTGCGTGGTTTCACTTCCTCATATCCGGGTCTCAGACTGGAGACCTGGTAGGGGGGCTGACTTCCTGACGTCGGGATCTCAGACTGGGGACCTTGCATACGGGGCGGGGCCTTAGGTGGTCCGATTCCCAGGTCCGGTGGGGTGTCAGTTTGAGGACCCTGAGGAGGAACTAGAGGACCCTGAACCGCAATCAGAGGATACCTCAGAGAAGCTCATCTCTGCCGTCAGTCCAGGGAACCTGTGGGGGTAGTTTGAGCGCAGCAGGCATGGTCTGACTTCCTGACATCCGGGTCTTGGAGAGACTCGGGCCCTGGTATAAGGGGCGGGGCTTCAGCGGGCGAGAGGCGAGAATTCCAGGTCCCGGCCAGAGGCAGGTGAGGTGCCTGAAAGAGGACTGAGGGGACCCTGCATGAGGACCAACGGAACCCCACAGATCCCCGCCCNGCAGATTCTTCATCATTTTAGCTACCATTTCCTGTTAAGCCCCATTTCCAGTTAGAGGACCTGTTAAATTTGGGTGTGGAGGAGTGTTCCAGCAGGACCCAAGCTGCTATAGGAAACAGAAGCAAGAACCAGTCTTTGCCTCTGCCTCAGCCGGTCTTCCATCTAAACCATTATTTTCCTTCACTGCAGCCCCAAGAAAGGTCTATTCATCGATTATGATGTCCAAATTCAATCAAGATCAGTCAAAGCTAATTAATACTTTATGATCCAGATCCTCTGGTCCAGGAAAGAGAGAGTAGTTTCATGGATTTCTTGGGCACCACTTCAAAGGAGTGTGACCAAGTTCTGCAGAATTCCTAGCAGACATGGGGTATGATGGAGGAGGCCATGGCACCCCACTCCAGTACTCTTGCCTGGAAAATCCCATGGATGGAGGAGCCTGGCAGGCTGTAGTCCATGGGGTCACTAAAAGTCGGATACGCCTGAACAACTTCACTTTCACTTTTCACTTTCACCCGCTGGAGAAGGAAATGGCAACCCACTCCAGTGTTCTTGCCTGGAGAATCCCAGGGACGGGGGAGCCTGGTGGGCTGCCGTCTATGGGGCTGCACAGAGTCAGACACGACTGAAGCGACTTAGCAGCAGTAGCAGCAGCATGGGGTGTGAAAACACCTCATTTGCCCCTGTGATCAAGAGCAATGCGACAAGAGCCAGGGCCCCTTCCTTCCTGCCCCCCAAAAGAGATCTCTCTGCGCTTTATCTAAGATGCAAAAGGACACCTCACAGCAATGATCCATTTCAGAATTTCCCGTCACCCCCAAGACACACCGTCTGCAAGTCTGAGGGCTGCCACCACCCAGCCTCATCACAATCACCTCCCACAGAAGGAACCCAGCTTTCACAAGCCCCAAACCACCCTGGCTCAGGCACTGACACTCCAACACTCCTCCTGTAACCCCACCACCCTGCCCTGTGTTGCACTGTTCATTGCGACTAGGGGATGTCTTTCTACCTTCCTCATGTGACTGCAGCTCCTAGACCATCGCTCTAGGTGTGGGGGTGTCCTGCTTCTCCTAGTGTCCCCACTGCTAACACAGCATTTCACAGAGCAGAGGCTCCATAAAGGTCTTCAGAATACACGAGCCAGTGAGCAGGGGGCTCAATTCATTATCTGCTACTTCCTAAAATAACCCAGGCAAATCCAAATAAACAGAGATAATTTAGTTTTTGAAAATGACACACAAGAAGGACAGAACCATGAATTCACTACAATTACTTTTATCATCTAATTCTTCCCCCATCAATATTACTGCTAAGTAAGCTCACTTTTCCAAAACAGTTCTAATTCCAATTCCATTGCATCCTGTTTGGGACCACAAAACACAGTGGAAGAGTCTCCAATCTCTTTTACAAAACAGCAAAGCTCTTGTTCTTGAACTGGGTAAGTTCAAACACACTGTGATCAACATCATTCACTAAGTTAAGACACTGAAGTTTATTTAGACTTCTTTGAAACCAATCAAAGTTTGAAAGTTCTCTAAGGAAAACAGATGAACAGGAACCCAAAGATGCTATACACCAGTTTTCCCAACTGGCCTGGGCCAGCACGTCTGAGAAGGCTGACCTCTCCCTCTTCAATCACAGAGGGAAGGATCACCTGGATGCTGCTCTGGCTCAGGCCGCCTCATCCTCCTCCCTTGCAGCCTATGTAGACAGGGGTGGGAAGGCCCTCAAAGCCCTTTGTTTGACCCTGAGCAGAAATGCCATGACGTCCCACTTGCTGGTCTCCGCATAGGCCTGGGGACCCCACAGGAACTCAGCGAGGGCAGGGTGGCTGTCAGACACTTGCCGGTACGCCAGGTATCCCTCCTGCACCCACATGTGGGTAAGCAGCTCCCTGGGCTCCCCAAAGTTGCAGTGCTCACTCTCGACACACATTTCCATCCTGCTGCGTGCTCCCCAGACCTTCTCCTCAGGGGCGCGGTCTCCATTCCGCATGAGGAGGCTGAGGACCAGTACCAGGAGGCCGGCCTTGGGCAGGCCCTGCCCACTGTTAAGCATCACATCATAGGTGAGGCCCCACGGTGGGGACCATGATGTAGATGTGCTCCCTGGGTTCCACCTCCTTCACCTCCACACCACAGACCAGCTGCAGGCACTGTGAGGCTTGGCTGAAGACCACCGGAGCCTGAGGCAGGAGTGAGGGGGGGAGGGGCAGATGGGGACATATGGGGACCACGGGCCTGGATGGTGGAGACTGTGAAGAGCCTCAGCTGAAAACCACACCCCGGGCGGCCACAGGCCACTTACACATCTCCTCTTGAAAGGTGCTCTCAGACTTCACAGGCGCAAGCCTCCGGGACATCCAGCCCCCTGGCTACCTGAAGAGGGAAGTGTGGTGTCTCCCCAGGGTGCAGTCAGCACAGTCCAAGACTTCCGAGGATGACAAGGTGGTGGGATTAGGCCCATGTGGGGTCCCCTCTGTTCTGGGATGGGGAGCCCCTGGTGCACACTCAGGGCACCCTCCTCACCTTGACTCTGGGTACTGCCTGGACCACCTCTGCTCTCTGACCTCAGGACATGGGCCTCAGACCTCTGCTTTCGCCTCCTGGTTCCTGCAGCTCCTGTGAGAGAAAGGGAGGAGGCAGCTCGGGGGTAACCTGTGGCACAGCCCTGAGCCTTCTGTGACAGTACGAGGAGTGGGCTCTGTGAGGTCCCCTCAGTTTTGTGTGGTGGGAAGTCCCCTCAGGGCTCCCTTGCAGTGCTCACCTTTCCCCTGGTACAGCCTGATCCCTACCCTCTGGGGACCTGCAAGGAAACTCAGAACAAGACCCTAGCCGGAACAAAAAGTGCTGAGGGTCCCCACATGAGGCCGCACCTGCCCAGGGAATCCCACGGGTCCTAGGCTGGGGAGATGCTCGGTCCTCAACTCCTCCTCACGTCCTGCCTGGCCTCCCAGCACTGACCACAGAGGCAGGGGTCTGCTTAGTCCTCCATCGGGATTGGGGTGTCCAGCCTCTGCTAACCTGAAGACATCTGCACTCCACCCGAAAAACCTCACCTCACAAGGTCCCTAGGCCAGATGTCAAGAAACTGCTCACCCTGCTCACCCTGCTCTGGGCCCCCCAAGACCCTCCTGCAAGGGCCAAGACCCCTCCCTGCTGGGGTCTAACTGCCTCGGTCCCTCCTCACATGGAGCCTGTACTCCAGGCAAGACCTGCAAGTGTCCTGTCTGCAACCTGGAGGCTCTGCTGCTTTCACCAGTCTCTCTGACAGGGATGTCAGGCAATGCGGCACGAGGTTGTCCTGCCTGGGGACTACCAAGGTTCCCTCTGGTCTGAGATCTGACTAGCCTCAGTCCTCACTCAGGGTGTTCACCTTGACTTCCGGTAGGACCTAGCTCTATCCTCTCCCCACCAGGAAAGGTGGGGAGAGGTCCCTGCTCCTCACACCTGGTCCCCACTCTCACAGACACAGAACTCAGGAAGAGAGGACAGACTTAGTGTGCTCTTTTCACCCCAAGGGCTCCCAGGGCCGATAACAGGGGCTGAGACCTGTGGGGTCCCATCAGTCTTACCTTGGGGTCCCTGGAGTCTTCACTTGGGGTCCCTTCAGTCATCCCTCAGGGACCTCAACTTGTCTCTGTGTAGGACTTTCGATTCTCTCCTCTCCCCACTCGTGCCCCATCCCTTATGTCAGGACCCCAGTCTCTCTGAGACCTGGATGTCAGGAAGTCAGCCCCCTATACCAGGTCCCCAGTCTCTCTGACACCCGGATGTCAGGAAATGCAGCATGGTTCATCTGCCCTATGTCCTCCCAGAGCCCACTCTGCTCTGGGGTCCAGCGTCTCCTCAGTCTTCCCTCAGTGTCCTCACCTTGACCCTCAAAAGAACTAAGATCTCCCCCTCTTCCCATCTGAGGCCCTGCCCCTTCTAACAGTTGCCTAATGTCTCTGTGATGCAGATGCGGAAGTCAGAATAGGCTGCCAAGTGCTCATCCCACCACCAGGGTGGCCCAGGGCTGACAGTAGGGGCAAGGATCAGTGGGGTTACCTTTTATCATCCCTCAGGGACCTCATTTTGAGCCCCGGCAGATCCAGGGATGCCCCTAGTGTTCACCCGAGGCGGACCTCCAGGTCTCAGAGAAACCGGGGGCCTGGGAAAGGGGGCGTGGCCTCAGGTGAGCAGAGGGAAGAAGCCCAGCTCCTCCAGAGTTTCAAGTTGAGGACCCTGAGGGAGGACTGAGCGGACTCTGGACCCCAATCAGAGGAGACCTCAGAGAAGCCTGTAGCTGCTGTTGGTCCTTGGCGGCCCTGCGGTAGGATGAGCCCAACGTGCGTGGTTTCACTTCCTCATATCCGGGTCTCAGACTGGAGACCTGGTAGGGGGGCTGACTTCCTGACGTCGGGATCTCAGACTGGGGACCTTGCATACGGGGCGGGGCCTTAGGTGGTCCGATTCCCAGGTCCGGTGGGGTGTCAGTTTGAGGACCCTGAGGAGGAACTAGAGGACCCTGAACCGCAATCAGAGGATACCTCAGAGAAGCTCATCTCTGCCGTCAGTCCAGGGAACCTGTGGGGGTAGTTTGAGCGCAGCAGGCATGGTCTGACTTCCTGACATCCGGGTCTTGGAGAGACTCGGGCCCTGGTATAAGGGGCGGGGCTTCAGCGGGCGAGAGGCGAGAATTCCAGGTCCCGGCCAGAGGCAGGTGAGGTGCCTGAAAGAGGACTGAGGGGACCCTGCATGAGGACCAACGGAACCCCACAGATCCCCGCCCCTGTAGTCGGCCCTGGGAGCACATTCTGTCTGTCTGCCTTTCTTACATGCTGGTCTCAGAGAGACGGGGGATCTTGTGAAAGCGGCGGGGTCTCAAAATGGCAGACGGGACAATCTCCGGTCCTGCCTGAGGGCCCGGCTGCATGCCAGGAAGGACTGAGGCGGAAAGGCCCCAACAGGGAGGCAGGGATCCTAGCCCTTGTGGGGACTCGTGGAGGCCCTAGAGTGGAGTGAGCAGTTTCTTGACTTCTGGCTTAGGGACCTCGGGAGGTGAGGTTTATTTGGGCGGAGGGCAGAGGCTTCAGGTCGGCAGAGGCTGAACTCCCCAAACCCGAGGGAGGACTAAGCAGACCCCCGCCCCTGTGGTCAGTGCTGGGGGGCCAGGCAGGACGTGAGGAGGAGCTGAGGACCGAGCATCTCCCCAGCCTAGGACCCACAGGAAGCCCTGGGCAGGTTCGGCAGCATGTGGAGCCCCTCAGCGGCTTTCTGTTGAGGCTGGGGTCTTGTTCTGAATTTCCATGCAGGCCCCCAGAGGGGAGGGACCAGGCGGTACCAGGGGCAAGGTGAGCACTACAAGGGATCCCTGAGGGGACCTCCCACCACACAACTGGGGGGGACCTCACAGAGTCCACCCCTCGTACTGTCACAGAAGGCTCAGGGCTGTGCCACAGGTAACCCCCGAGCTGCCCCCTCCCTTTTTCTCACAGGAGCTGCAGGAACCAGGAGGCGAAGGCAGAGGACTGAGGCTCGTGCCCTGAGGTCAGAGGGCAGAGGAGATCCAGGCAGTACCCGGAGTCAAGGTGAGGAGGGTGCCCTGAGTGTGCACCAGGGGCTCCCCACCCCAGAACAGAAGGGACCACGCAAGGGCCTAATCCCCCACCTTGTCAGCCTCGGAAATCTTGGACTGTGTTGACTGTACCCTGCGGAGCCACCTCACTTCCTCCTTCCGGTAGCCCCGGAGGCTTGCCCCTGTGAGGTCTGAGAGCACCCGTCAAGAGGAGACCTGTAAGTTGCCTGTGTCAGTCCGCCCAGGTTGTGGTGCTCAGCTGAGGCCATTCACAGCCTCTCTCTCCCCCAGTCTGGCCCGTGGTCCCCATCTGTCACCCTGGCTGACTCCTGTCTGTGGTTTGATCCCAGGCGTCACGCTCGTGGTCGAGATGAGTGAGCTGAGCAAGCCCGAGGAAGATTTTCAGGACCCTGGCGAGGCCCAGGGCCCAGTGAATGCGCAGCTCTTGGGGGCTGAGGCAGGGGTGGCTGCATCTGCCTCGGCCTCCTCCCCCGCAGTGTCCTCCTTAGGCACTGGGGGGTCCTTGCCCCAGGAAGCGCTGAATGAGATGATAGCTAGCCTAATGAAGTTCCTGCTCCTCAAGTATCGAACCAAGGAGCTGACCTCCCAGGCGGAAATGCTGAATAAGGTCCTCAGGGATAACCAGGAGTACTTCCCGCTGGTCTTCAGCCAAGCCTCGCAGTGCCTGCAGCTGGTCTTTGGCGTGGACGTGAAGGAGGTGGACCCCAGGGAGCACACCTACATCATGGTCCCCATCCTGGGCCTCACCTGCAACGCAATGCTGAGCAGTGGACAGAGCATCCCCAAGGCCGGCCTCCTGGTGCTGGTCCTCAACCTGATCATGCGGGATGGAGACCGTGCCCCTGAGGAGAAGGTCTGGGGAGCACTCAGCAAATTGGGTGTGTGTGTCGGGAGTGTGCACTGCATCTTTGGGGAGCCCGGGACGCTNACAGAGCATCCCCAAGGCCGGCCTCCTGGTGCTGGTCCTCAACCTGATCATGCGGGATGGAGACCGTGCCCCTGAGGAGAAGGTCTGGGGAGCACTCAGCAAATTGGGTGTGTGTGTCGGGAGTGTGCACTGCATCTTTGGGGAGCCCGGGACGCTTCTGACCCACGTGTGGGTGCAGGAGGGGTACCTGGAGTACCGGCAGGTGCCTTACAGCCACCCTGCTCGCTACGAGTTCCTGTGGGGTCCCCGGGCTTATGCGGAGACCAGCAAGCGGGAAGTCATGGCATTTCTGCTCAGGGTCACACAAAGGGCTTTGAGGGCCTTCCCACTGCAGTCTGCAGAGGCTGCAAGGGAGGATGATGAGGCGGACTGAGGCAGAGCAGCATCCAGGTGACCCTTCGCTCTGAGATTGAAGAGAGAGCGGTCAGCCTTCTCAGAAGTCAGGGCCTGGGGCAGTTTGGGGAACCAGTGTACAGCTTCTTTGCATTCCTGTTCTGTATGATGACGTGGAGATTCACCAGTTCTCCTTAGAAAATGTTCAAACTTTGATTGTTTTCATCGAATGCTAAATAATCTTCGGTGTCTTAGCTTCGTGAATGATGCTGATCACAGTGCATTTGCGCTTACCCAGTTTGTGAGCAAGAGTTTTGCTGTTTTGTAAAAGAGATTGGAAACTCTTCCATTGTATTTTGTGGTCCTGAACAGGATGCAATGGAATTGGAATTGGCACTGTTTTGGAAAACTGTGCTTACTTAGCAGTAATATTGATGATGGAAGAAACGATAAAAGTAATTGTAGTGAATTCATGGTTCTGTCCTTCTTGTGTGTCATTTTCAAAAACTAAATAATCTCTTGTTCATTTGGATTTGCCTGGGTTATTTAAGGAATTAGCGGATAATGAATTGAGCCCCCTGCTCACTGGCTCGTGTATTCCGAAGACCTTTGTGGAACCGCTGCTCCATGAAAGGCTGTGTTAGCAGTGGGGACACCAGGAGAAACCGGACACCCCCCACACCTTGAGCGATGATCTAGGAGCCGTAGTCGCACGAAGAAGGTGGAGAGAAGTCCCCCAGTCACACTAAACCAGGCAACACAGGGAGGGGTGGTCGGGCTCCTAGAGGAACGCTGCAGTGTCAGTGTGTGAGCCAGGGCGTTCTGGGGCTTTGGGAAGCTGGGTTCCTTCTGCGGGAGGTGATTGTGGTGGGGCTGCCTGGTGGCATCCCTCAGACTTGCAGACAGCGTGTCTTGGGGATGACGGGAAAGTCTGAAACAGATCACTGCTGTGAGGTATCCTTTTGCATCTTGGATAAAACACAGAGAGATCTCTTTCTCGGGCAGGAAGGAAGGGGTCCTGACTGTTGTTGCGTTGTTATTGACCACAGGGGCAAAGGAGGTGTTTTCTACCACTGCCCCACCATCTGCTCAGAATCCTGGAGAAGAGCAAATGTTGCTTTGAAGTATGGCCCAATATTCCCTGGGCTGGCCCTCTACTCTCTGTCCTGGGAAAGCAGATTACCATGTATATTGAAATGACCATTTATTTGGTCATCTGGATTTATTTTGGCCACTTGTGCACATGCTCCAAATTTCAGAGGGGTGAAATGAGTGAAGAGAAGCTGCTAAGTGGAGAAATCCTGCTGGGTGACTGGATCCTGGGAAATTTGATTCCCAGCTGGGAAACTGCTCCACACCCCGCAAACACACACATACACCCACNAAACTAGAAGGAGACAGTTGCATATCATGTATTTGATAGATAGTGAAGAACTCAATTTTTCAATGATAACTAAATAAAAATCTCAATTTAAAATTAGGCACACTTTTTTTTCATTGTTTCTTGTTGTTGCTTTTTAAAAAATTATTTATTTTGTAATTGAAGGATAATTGCCTTACAGAATTGTGGGCACAAGTTTTAAACAGACAATTCACCAAAAAATATATCTGAATGATAAACAAGCAAATAAAAAGATATCAGTTTCATTAATCCTTACAACTCTGTCTGACCCCATGGGCTGTAGCCCATCAAGGTCCTCTGTCCATGGGATTCTTCAGGCAAAAATACTGGAGTGGGTTGTCATGCCCTCCTTCAGGGGATCTTCCCAACCCATGGATCGAACCCACATCTCTTGTCTCATGCATTGGCAGGCGGGTTCCTTACCACTAGCGCCACCTGGGAAGCCCTCCTTAGTCCTTAGGAAAGTGCAAATGAAACAAACGCTTGTAGAACAGCTGTAATAAAAACACAGTACCCGATGTTGGCAAAGACACAGAGAAAGCAGAATCTGTTTTTGAGGAATAAATCAGTGCACAAATTTAAGAATAAAGGTTTGAGTTATAAGCCTAATGTTATTCAAGAGAGCCTGGTGATTCCAAAATCCTTACTCTGATGCACAGAAGGTGTGCTGTGAGGACAGGCAATTGCCCTGTCCCACTCGGTTTTTCCTGCTGTAAATTGAATGTCCCATCAGTAACACAAACCATCCCCCTCAGGAGACCCTGGCCAGTGGTCCATTAAATGAAGAGATTCAGTGGATGAGTGGAAACATTTAAAGATAACTTTAAAGCTGTCACACGGATGTTATTAATAACTTTTCCACAGGGTCTGTGACTAAGACTATTGAAAGGCATAGTGATTTTAGTTCAGGTAGAATTTCACTTCAGAAAACATGACTAAATATGAAACAAGGTGATTTTGATCTCCAGTCACTTGGAAGTGTTGAAAATGATCAAGATGACAGGTTACAACCTGGCAAAATTTTGAGCATTAAATGGAAGTGTTGACTTCGGTAACTAATAACCTTTCTCTGGGCCAAGAGACTCTCTGGTAAAGCAGCACATTGTACCTAAATGCAAATCAATAGTTAATGTAGCCATCAGAGATGTGATATAGTAACATGTTCCAGCTTAACTTAAAAAGTTAAACTTAAACTAAAATAAATTTTATAGTGAGTCAAAAATAAAAGCAATGTTGTAAATGCCAATATACAAAACCTATGTGTGACTTATAACTTAGCAGAAGTCAGAAAAGAATTATCCAGTACCTCAGACAATTAACTCAGAGAAGACAAATATGGATTTCAGTAAGGGAAAATGCATTCAGTTAGGCAAAAGCAAGCCTGTTCTAATAAAAAAAATTAATAATGAGGAAACTAACAAGATGTATTTTTGAAATTTCTTACCAGGAAGAACAATAATGTAGAAAATGAAAAATACTTGCTGATACTGTACCAGAAGCAAAAATAAGGAATGGATGACCCCGAGAGGAAAATTGATTAAGATCCCATCAGAGATGCTTGGAAATGAGCAAGGGAGTTATAAAAAGACACTGATGTTAGGTGTGAAGCAAGGTTAATGTGCCCAGAGTTAAGAATAGGAGGTGCTTTTGGAATTAAGAAGGGAAAATACCTCCCTATAAAGAGAGCCAAGTCCTAACACTGGAAGGGTCTCCCCCATCCTCTCCATAGGGGTCTCAAGTGTCAATTGTCAAACTATACCAAGTCTTCCATTTTGATCCTTTGCTCTTTCTCAGTATTTGAGGGAAGAAGAAAGAAAAAATGAGAACGAGTGATCTTTGTGTAAAGTGGGTGGTGGGGGGGAGATTGGGCTCCCTTGGGCTTTGCTTAGGAAGCAATCCCAGAAAATGAACAGTTAAAACTTTTGTAGATTTTTTTCTGTTTGTCATACTTTTTTTTTTCTAGTTATTTTCTTTTTTTATTTTTAAAAATTTCATGGGAGAATAGTTACTTTACACTGTTGTGTCAGTTTCTACCATACATCAAAATGATTTAACTATATTATATATGTATATCCCTCTTTTTTGGATTTCTTCCCATTTAGGTTACCACAGAGTGTTGAGCAGAGTTCCCTGTGCTATACAATAGGTTCTCATTAGTGATCTATTTTATACATAGTATCAATAGTGTATTGAGGAAGGGCATGGCAACCCACTCCAGTATTCTTGCCTGAACAGAGAAGCCTGGCGGGTTACAGTCCATGGGATCACGAAAAGGTGGATGAGACTGAGTGACTCTCTCACACACACACACACCCCAAGAGTGTATAGGTTTTTATTTTCACAAGGATTGAGCCAATGACTGTTAACAAGCTCATGAATGTGACATCACCCTTTCTACTCCCCACAGTTGCAGTGGCCTTCCTGGTGCATGTATCTCCATGGCTCCCTCATCTTAGGCCCTCGGCCAGGCTTCCTGCAGCCTCAGTTAAACTCTGGAAGTGTCTGCCCTAAATCATTGCTGCTCACAGATCCTTTCTTTGGTCCTCAACACTTGTTCATTTTTATCTGTTGAACATACTCACCGCTGGGTCTGCATGCCGTTAGTCATTTACGCCTACAATTTATTAACTCTGTTAGAGGCACGGGCCTGTTCCAGAATTTGCTGTTCTTTCCGAGATTTATTTCCAAGGCACTTTGTGACCCTGTAACTTTGAAAGGCCTTGTATAAAAGAAAGTTTATTATTAGAGCCACAACCAGCAGGGTGGCTTTCACTGCAGGCCTGACATTGGTACGGTGAAAGATTTCTCTTTTTAGTTCTTTGTGTGGACTGGACCTCGGTTAAAATTTAGCAAGTGCAAATTCAAGCAAGTAGGGAGTTTGTATTAACAAAATGCCATTCCATGTTTTTTGTCTCTTCTGAGATAAAGTAAAATCAAATTTTATTAAAAAATTTAAGTGTGACAGAGGTCTAATAGCCTTCTACAGTTTTCATATATAATTTTCATCCTTTTCAATAACTTAAAATGTAGTTGTATCTTCCTAAGGATCATTATAAAAATGGTGAGATGGAATGATGGCAATGAATTATTCATTTTTAAAAAATGGGGGCCTTAGTTTTTCAGGTTGTTTACAACCTCCTTTCTTATGAAAACATCATCTTTAGAATTATAGAAGATGTGGGACAATTAAATTGAAAACCATCTGTTGCTGATACAGAACATGAACCTGTATTGAGCACTAATTGATAACAACACTTGACCTCGTTGTCAGCATTCCATTCCATGAGATTTACCAGTTTTGCCAAAGGCATCACATGACTGTCACACGTCAATCTTTTGAATGCTGCTTTATCAGTGCTAAGGAAAGGCATCTTTTTCCTTTTGCTGTGGAAATGCAGCTTTCTTTTGTTCACACAATAGCAATTATATCTAACAGTGAATCACCCAGAAGAGAAAAATCAAATACAAAGAAAACAATACTGACCCACCCATCTGCTTTTATCAGAAGATAAGTTACTGGCAGAGACCTTTATGATTGAGCCAGGAGCCCTGGACTTCAGTCCTAGTAATCAGCAAATTTTTAAGTGTACCAAACTCTTCTATCAAACAGAAGAATGACTTTGCACTCTTAATGAGGATTTCATTAAGATGCTGAAGGAGAAAATAGCTTGATCCTTGGTTCAGGCCTCTCAAGGAACCGAGCGGTCCTAGGTTCACCATCAGTCTCAAAGTCCTGAACTCAGAAAGACACCAGAATCCATGCATCCTGAGGTAACTTCTTTAACACTTGCCCCATAGGTTTAAAAACCCTGAAATCCAATAGATACCTTTCCAAGGTCTGTGAGTTTCCTAGGAGTACTGCTTAATTTTGTGTTTCCATTTTGATGAGAATAATAAAAGATCTTAAAGCATTTAAAACCACCACATAATGCTGTACTGTTATAGAATTATTAATACATGTTTCACATGTATGTACATGTGTTTGTGATCAAACGAATTATAAAAATTATTTTTATTTTAATGTACTAACAAGCAACAGATGAAGGTAAATTTAACATGCAAAGGATGCATTTTTACCAAATTACTTTGATGTATTCTCTTAATATTACTTGGATGTTTGATGTATATGGGCTTCCCAGGTAGCACTACTGGTAAAGAATCTGCCCGCCAAGGCAGGAGACGCAAGAGACATGGGTTCAGCCCCTGGGCTGGGAAGGTCCCCTGGAGTAAGAAACAATATCCCATTCCAGTATTCTTGCCTGGAGAATTACACAGGCAGAGGAGCCTGGGAGGCTGCTGTCCATGGTGCTGCAAACAGCAGAACACAACTGAGCACAGCCCACAAGCGCTCACACTCACATGCTGCGCAAACAACTGCCTCACAGTCTAAACTCAGCACATGTTTTGGAGTCGTTTCTCTGCATCAGACATTCCTCTGAACCCAGAACTGAAAAAATAGTGTTGAATGAGAAAACATGCTCCCTAAGAATATGCATCCTCTAGAGACAGATGGAGAGGAAATAAATGAATCAATACATCAACAATACCCTTCATCCATTGGTTAGAAAGCTAAAAGATGATGCTTTGTGATAAGAAGAGAATGCTGTGAAGTGAAGGAAATGTTGGACAGTTGGTTGGAACTGTCTCCCCGTAAAGTTGTCTCTGAGTTCTGAATAGTGGGAAGAAACCTGCCTTGGGAATGTCATTGGTAAGAGGGTGNGTGATAAGAAGAGAATGCTGTGAAGTGAAGGAAATGTTGGACAGTTGGTTGGAACTGTCTCCCCGTAAAAAGTTGTCTCTGAGTTCTGAATAGTGGGAAGAAACCTGCCTTGGGAATGTCATTGGTAAGAGGGTGCCAGACTGGGAGCACTTACTGGCATGAAGCCCTTACCTTGGTAACATGGAATCACACACACACACACACACACACACACACACACACACGGAAGCCCGCACGACTGGCCTGTCTGTCAGTGATTAGGCCATGAACATGGCTCTGATGGGGTGAAGCTGGGGCGGTGGCTGGGTAGGCGTGAAGAGCTCTGTAAGCCAGGGCAACAGGGTAGAATATTATCGGATGTGAGGGGAAACATTTGGATGTTTTTATTCTTTTCAAGGGTCTTCTCTTTTAGCTTTATTGAGGTGCAGTTGGCAAATACAATTGCAAGACATGAACATACACATTGTGATGACTTGATCTTATACATTGTGAAAGGATTCTGCCCATCTACCCACTTATGACCTCCATCACTCACATAGTTGTCTTTTTTTGTTATTTTGGTGAGAATATTTAAGTTTTGCTGTCTTAGCAAATTTTAATTCTAGAGTACAGGGTTAGAGGATATCATATTTAACACATGATTGTATGACTATGTAAGTTTTATTATTGTTTTGGCTTGACATCTTTGGGCCCACAAATGTGGTTGGGGCAACACCAGAGAGCCTGGGTTCAAATCCTTTCTCTATCATTTAAATATGTGATCTGGGTGTGTATCCTTGGTATACATAAATCTTCAATGATTTCATGAAGAGATTTACTATTTCAACATATTTCTTGTGAAAGATAGCTGTCTACCAGACATTCTGTGTGCTAGGAATCTCTTTACGTTATATCAGTAACTCTTTCAGCCAGTTCCATGAGATAGACAGTATTGTTCTCATTTCATTCACCTAAAAAATGGTGGAGTAGTGATTTATTTACACATCAGTTCAGTTCAGTTGCTCAGTCATGTCCGACTCTGCAACCCCATGAATCGCAGCATGCCAGGCCTCCCTGTCCATCACCATCTCCTGGAGTTCACTCAGACTCATGTCCATCGAGTCAGTGATACCATCCAGCCATCTCATCCTCTGTTGTCCCCACATAAATTATATGAAATCCAACATCCTCCCAATTATAGAAACAAAATAATGAATTTAAGCCATACTCAAGCTGGGGAAAGAAATACAAGTAAGGGATATGAGGCCAAAGAAAAAGGGCTAAAAATGATATTTTAAAGCTATTTTTTAATATAAAATTGAAGATCCACCATGTGAGATTATCTAGAAACCATCTTTTGAGATAGACTGGAGCATTTTCCTATCACTCTAAATCATAAAGATGTTCAACTCTTACAAACTAACCAAAACTGTAGAGGAAAAAATGATGAACTCATGGTTTTGGTTAATTCGTTTCTTTTGCTCTCTTCCCTGATGTCTTTAGATTCTTGCTCTGCTCACTTCACCTCTCACTCATACATTTTTTAAAGATGCTTTCATAAGCAAAGAAGATAAAAACCAGTTTTGTGTAGTTTGAGTGAACTTTAGTCTGGACTGATTTAGAATGACATTGACCTGAAACTTGAGATGATGCTCATGTTCAATGACTAATTTAGAATCCTTATAGCTGGGGAAGTGTCCAGTCTCCCCTGTAAATAAGAATTAATGAAATGAAGTAAAATAAAATAAGAGTATAGACTATCACTCTGTTGAAAATCCAGTTGGTTCTATGTCAACATTTAGATTAGCTAATACATCACCTTGAAAAGAAATAAATTCGTGTTAACAACTCCGTAAGCAGATATTCTGATGAAATTAATCTGAGTTCACAAAACACATGTGAAAGGCAGTGAGGACGACTCTTGGCACCATGTGGAAGGGGAATTGGATGATGTTTCCAGGATGATTTCTAATCTCCTGTCAGTAATCATGCCAAGACCCAAAATCATCTTAAATGGAATTTAGTTACTGAATTTAAAAGAGACATTTCCAATCTTCTGAAAGATAATCTAAGTATACTTCAAGTCTAAAAACAATTAAAAAGGGGAAATCCTTTCTGAGTTCTGAAAATGTCAAACAAATGTTACTGTTGGTCATCAAGCACCCCTTGCATTAAATAAACTAAGTTAGAATTTATGTATTTGGGCCCATGATCATAGCCAACTTCACCTCCCAGTTGGGTCATGCCATAAATAAGGCTACCTCAGCTGATTTCAGGCTCTAAAAATAAGTCTTATGCTGAGGCTAAAAATAGATAATTCACATGCAGTGAAAATGATCCTGTATCCTGAAATTTATTTTAAAATTTCCCTGTTCTGAGTGAATGACTGCTATAATTTTTGTTTGGGGAAGAAAGGAGATAATGTACAAGAAAATTATTTCTGTTTGCTGAAACTTCCATGCAAACTAGTCTAGCTTCCTTTAAAACACGCAATAATACACTTTCTATATTTTGAATAAACCCTCAAAAAATAAGAGGAAAACCCACAAAGGTATCAACTGGACTTTCCTCTTCGGATTTTATTCTTTAGAATAAACATCTGCCAATTTACCATGCACCTGCCTCCATGCCCAGTGTTGCTCAACAGAGAAAGCACCTGATGATTCTGGCTTGCTGAGGTGAAACGCAAAATAAGCTGAAGTTTAGGGACCATATTTATATTTAATGGCCTCCAGGAAAAGGGATCCCTGGGACCAGGAGATGTTGCCTGCAAGTTTGGATTTTCCCTTAGGATGCCAATGCACTGTAACCAAGTTTGCTGACTTCTCTTGGCCCTGAGTTGTCAACTGGGTGATCTGACTGGGTTCAAGTACCCGAGTTTGAATTAAGGAAGAAAAAGATTGTGCTTGGATTTAAAACACATAGTGGTCTTATAGAGATACAAATGACAAGAATTGCTTGCTGACTTACAAGAGGTCCAGCTCACATGCACACAGCCCCACGTAAGTTCTCTGAAGGCAGTTTGATGTCACAGGCGATGCAGTCTGGCCCATGCAGCTGCTCCAGCACATGCAAAGGCCCCGAGGCAGCTTCCTGGGGCCCCTTCTCGTCCTGGGAGGTTCTGCCTTTTCCACTCTCTCTCAGGCCGCTCAGATGTGCCTGGCAGAGGATGCACAGCTGGGCAGCCCAGGCAATACAGTGAAAGGCATATTTACTAACATTCTAGTACTATGCTTGTTCTTTTTTACTTTTCTCTTGTTTTGCTTTGCTTTCTGCACAGCTCTCTTAGATAATAGTGACCTGTCACCTGTTATAAGAATCATCATATTTTATAGACCACTAAGAAAATGAGAGTCCTTTGGACAGCGAGTAGAGCAAACCAGTAAATCTTAAATCAATCATGAATACTCATTGGAAGGACTGATGCTGAAGCTGAAGTTCCAGTATTTTGGTCACCTGATGCAAACAGCTGGCTCATTGGAAAAGTTCCTCTCACTGGGAAAGATTGATGGCAGAAGGAGTAAAGGGCATCAGGGGAGGAGATGGCTGGATGGCATCACTGATGCAATAGATATGAACTTGGACAAACTCTGGGAGATGGTGAGTGACGGGGAGGCCTGGTGTTCAGTATTTGCCAGGCAGTTCTGTGTCAATAGCCATAGCTCACATTCTTTTCCAGATAGTTCTCATATTTGCTGTCTTCTTTTGATTTCTTACTGCCAGATGCTTCCTCTGAACCTATGGGCTGTTGCAGTCTGGGGCAAGTGGTGGGTAGTGTGTTAACAGTTCTTTAGTGGGGTTTTGTCTGGGTTCCTTGTAACCTGCAGAGGTTTTCTTGAGTATCTATCATTCAAGTTTTTTTCTCAGATTCACAACTTAATATTGGAGCTACCCAGAACTGGTTTATCCTACCATCTAAAGCTACAAATCTTTAGATTTCCCTGTTATTTTTTTCCCATTTCTGCTTGTAAAACAAGTGTTCTTTTCTAAGGCTTCTCTCTCTGCCTCTGTCTCTCTCTCTATGTTTGTACTCTTATCTCTCTTTCTCCCTCTCATTCTCTCTCTCCCCGCTTCTTTTTCCAATATCTTGACAAATAAATACCACTTACAACAACCAACACACAGCAAAACTCTCCTATTATCCAACCTCTTCTACTGCAGCTGCAATTTCAGCCAACAATTTCCAAGCTATTGACGGTGACCAGCTTAACCAGGCATCCTTGCACCACATGTCATGGATCTTGATTGCTCAAATCTCCAAGAAGCTTTCCCACTGCATGTCATACAAATGTATAGTCAGTGGCTCTATTTTATTAATTTTGCATTTTTGATGTGCATATATACAAGGTGGAGAGAAGTAGAGTATTTCCTGCCACATCAATGAACAGGATGTCACAGCCATCAGTAATTCCACCACTCCAAATGGGAATTTCTGAGCCCCGAGGATGCCCAAGGAAAACAATGCCTGCCTCCCAGCAGCTATCTGGCTGCTACCATTCCCTATGGTGAGTAAGGAAGTAAGAACGTGAAAAATCAGATCACAAGATGCTGACCCCAGATAGCTGAGAGGCATAGGAAAGGAATGATGTCAGTGAGCCCAGACTCTTACACAAATCCTGAAAGATGATGCTGTGAAAGTGCTGCACTCAATATGCCAGCAAATGTGGAAAACTCAGCAGTGGCCGCAGGACTGGAAAAGGTCAGTTTTCATTCCAATTCCAAAGAAAGGCAATGCCAAAGAATGCTCAAACTACCGCACGATTGCACTCATCTCACATGCTAGTAAAATAATGCTCCAAATTCTCCAAGTCAGGCTTCAGCAATACCTGAACCGTGAACTTCCTCATGGTCAAGCTGGTTTTAGAAAAGGCAGAGGAACCAGAGATCAAATTGCCAGCATCTGCTGGATCATGGAGAAAGCAAGAGAGTTCCAGAAAAGCATCTATTTCTGCTTTATTGACTATGCCAAAGCCATTGACTGTGTGGATCACAATAAACTGTGGAAAATTCTGAAAGAGATGGGAATATCAGATCACCTAACCTGACTCTTGAGAAATCTGTATGCAGGTCAGGAAGCAACAGTTAGAACTGGACATGGAACAACAGACTGGTTCCAAATAGGAAAAGGAGTACATCAAGGCTGTATATTGTCACNTGGTGTTGGAGAAGACTCTTGAGAGTCCCTTGGACTGCAAGGAGATCCAACCAGTCCATTCTGAAGGAGATCAACCCTGGGATTTCTTTGGAAGGAATGATGCTAAAGCTGAAACTCCAGTACTTTGGCACCCCGTGCGAATAGTTGACTCATTGGAAAAGACTCTGATGCTGGGAGGGATTGGGGGCAGGAGGAGAAGGGGACGACCGAGGATGAGATGGCTGAATGGCATCACGGACTTGATGGACGTGAGTCTGAGTGAACTCCAAGAGATGGTGATGAACAGGGAGGCCGGGCATGCTGTGATTCATGGGGTCGCAAAGAGTCAGACACGACTGAGCGACTGAACTGAACTGAACTGAACACATAGTTCAATCACTCAGTCGTGTCTGACTCTTTGCAACCCTATGAACCACAGCCCGCCAGGACTCCCTGTCCATCACCAACCCCCGGAGCTTGCTCAAACTCATGCCCATAGAGTTGGTGATGCCATGCAAGCATCTCATCCTCTGTTGTCCCCTTCTCCTCCTGCCTTCAACCTTTCCCAGAATCAGGGTCTTCTCAGATGAGTCACTTCTTTGCATCAGGTCGCCAAAGTAGGGGAGGTTTAGCTTCAGCATCAGCCCTTCCAATGAATATTCAGGACTGATTTCCTTTAAGATGGACTGGTTGGATCTCCTTGCAGTCCAAGGGACTCTCAAGAGTCTTCTCCAACACCACAGTACAAAAGCATCAATTCTTCAGCACTTAGCTTTCTTTAGGGTCCAATTCTCACATCCACATATGATTACTGGAAAAACCATAACTTTGACCAGATGGACCTTTGTCTGCAAAGTAATGTCTCTGCTTTTTACTATGCTGTCTAGATTTGTCACGTCTTTTCTTCCAAGGAGCAAAATTCTTTTAATTTCATGGCTGCAGTTACCATCTGGAGTGATTTTGGAGCCCAAGAAAATAAAGTCTGTCACCATTTCCAATGTTTCCCCATCTATTTGCCATGAAATTATGGGACCTGATGCCATGATCTTAGTTTTTTGAATTTAAAAAAAGCCAGCTTTTAAAAAATTCCTTTACTTGAAATGTCTGAGGCTGGTGCACTTGGATGACCCTGGGGGATGGGATAGAGAGGGAGGTGGGAAGAGGGTTCAGGATGGGTAACACACTGTACACCCACGGCTGATTCATGTGAATGTATAGCAAAACCCAGTATGATATTGTAAAGTCATTAGCCTCCAATTAAAATAAATAGAAAAAAATAAATAAATAAACCAGTATGGCAAAAGTTTAAAAAAAAAAATCTTTTGACGTTCAGACTACCTGCCCCTTGTTGCAAAGACTCTACTATCATTTGCAAATACCTGCTTCCCCCTTCCTTGAGGCCTCACTGACATCAGACTTGGACTTTATGACTTGTTGTGGCCCTTCTGAAGCTCTGTTCAGGTCATTGGTGCTTTCATTCTGAGTGCTAATTAGGGCAGGTTTAATTGCTGTAACCAATACCAAACAGGAAATGGATCTACAGAGCAGAACTGTGGCCTCCTACCTGCTCTCCCTAATTTGTCGATCTTCCCTCTCCACCCTCTGCCATGACTAAGGGGAGCTTCCCAAACAAATTTCAAACTTCCATATACCCTGGCTCTTCTCCCACCCACCTCCTTGGAGCAGTTCTCTCAAAGTACTTGAGATGCTGTCTCCCAGGCTTGAAGTCCTGAAAACTCCCACCAAATAAAACATAACTCTCAACTGATAGGTTGTGACTAGTTTTGTTTTGTTTTGTTTTTTCGTCTACAGTGGGAAGAGAATTCAGAAAGCTATAAAGATTTTAATAAAAGTATGGTCTCCACAGCAGGTTTTGGGATTTGGAATGTCACTTCCGTCTGCTTTGATTAGCTGGAAACCTTGGATGTTGTTGCTGTTTCTTGGTCATGTCTGATGCTTTGTGGCCCCGTGGACTGCAGCACACCTGGCTTCCATGTCCCAGAGTTTGCTCAAACTCGTGTCCATTGAATCAGTTACTTAAACAGCATTTCCTCCTCTGTAAAAATGAGTTGCCTGGTTGAGTCAAGGATTGGATGTTTCTAAGGCCTTTGCAGCAATGTCCGGGCTCGAGTGCCAGATAACACGCTGCACAAAGTGGCCGGCCCGTGCGCCTGAGCACAGCATCAGTGTCCCAGAGGTGGGGGGTGGGTTCCTGTGCCCAACAGATTCATTCCATCGGTGGCGCCATGGCATTAGTCATCTTCAAGAATAAAATGCTTGTTTGAACTAATAATGATGCAGGAAATGGGCAAATTCTGGAATGAAGACAGAGGGCTGAATTAAGGAAGTATATCAGACTGAGAAAAACTAACCCTTTTCCTTTGAACTGTTGATTAGTGAGATGAACATACAATATTTGTACCTTTGTTCTGAGGAGAAAATAGGACTTTTACATAGTCCATCAATTCTTATTTTTAGTACTGATATAGGAGATAGGTGGGCTCCAGCTGAGGCATTTACAGTCAGCCTCCTGTTTGCCCTCTGAAATGGAAGCAACAACAGAAACAGAGTAAGTAGCCAGTGTTTGCCTCTTGTAAACACCTTAAGGTAATAGTCATGGCAAAGACAAAGAGGGGCAAGTGCTGTTTGCGTAAAGGATTAAGGAATCTTCTTTCAGTTCTGGTTTCCTTGGTGTGTATGCCCAGCAGTGGGATTGCTGGGTCATAAGACAGTATATTCAAAAGCAGAGACATTACTTTGCTGACTAAGGTCCATCTAGTCAAGGTTATGCTTTTTCCTGTGGTCATGTATGGATGTGAGAGTTTGGCCACCTCATGCGAACAGTTGACTCATTGGAAAAGACTCTGATGCTGGGAGGGATTGGGGGCAGGAGGAGAAGGGGACGACAGAGGATGAGATGGCTGGATGGCATCACTGACTCGATGGACGTGAGTCTGAGTGAACTCTGAGAGATGGTAATGAACAGGGAGGACTGGCGTGCTTGCGATTCATGGGGTCGCAAAGAGTCGGACACAACTGATGAAGGCAGTTCTATTTCCAGTTTTTTAAGGAATCTTTCCAGTTTTTTAAGGAATCTCCACACTGTTCTCCACAGTGGCTGTACTAGTTTGCATTCCCACCATCAGTGTAAGAGGGTTCCCTTTTCTCCACACCCTCTCCAGCATTTATTGCTTGTAGACTTTGGGATCACAGCCATTCTGACTGGTGTGAAATGATACCTCACTGTGGTTTTGATTTGCATTTCTCTGAGAATGAGTGATGTTGAGCATCTTTTCATGTGTTTGTTAGCCACNAGGGAGGCCTGGCGTGCTGCGATTCATGGGGTCGCAAAGAGTCGGACACAACTGAGCGACTGAACTGCACTGAACATTCTGTTGTATGTGTGTACCACATCTTCTGTATCCGCTCTTCTGTCAATGGACGTTTAGGATGCTCCCTTGTCTTAGCTATTGTAAGCAGCACTGCAGTGAACATTGGGTGCAGGTAACCTTTTAGCCATGGTTTTCTCCAGATATATGCCCAGGAGGGGTGTTGCTGCACCATCCCGTAGGTCTGTTTCTGGTGTTTTAAAGAACTTCTGCCCTGCACTCCACATTGGATGTACCAGTTTGCGTTCCTACAGACAGTGTAAGAGGGCTACCTAGTTCCCGCTTCTCCACACCATTTCTAGCATTTATTGTTTGTAAAGTTTCTGATGATGGCCATTCTGACTGGTGTGATATCTCTTTGTCGTTTTGATTTCATCCCACTTTCTTTTCATTTCTCTAAATAATTAGTGATGCTGAGCATCTTTTCATGTGCCTCGTGGCCATATGTCTCTTCTTTAGAGAAATGTCTGTTTAAGTCTTCTGCCCATTTTTTGATTGTTTATTCGATATTGAATCACATGAGCTGTTTGTATACTTTGGAGATAAATCCTTTGTTGTTGGCATTATTTGCAAATATTTCCTCCCATTCTGTGGGTTGTCTTTTCTTTCTGTTTATGATTTCCTTTCCTGTGCAAACGCTTTTGAGTTTATTGGGTCTCATTTGCTTATTTTTGCGTTTATTTCCATTACTCTAGGAGGAGAGCGATGTTGCAGAGGTTGATTGCGAGCCGTTACGGGACACGGTCAGAAAGGACTCTTGGGCATTTCTGTTGAGGCTGAGCAGGAAAGGGAACTTGTTTGTGAGGACCTGTGGGCAAGGATTCTGGACAGGGGGAAGGTTTGGGACAGCAGCCGTGGCGGGGATCGCGTAACTGACTCAAAGACCAGAAGGGAAGCGGCCGTGGCCGGGGCAGGGCGAGGAGAGGGCGGCTGCTCGGAGGCCCAGCCAGCCGCGGCAGAGGCGGGGCCGGCGCCCACGCGGCGCATGGAGTTAGCGCCAAGCACAGTGATGCGGCCCCAGAGGGCCTTAACCAGGCCTCGCGNCCCGCTGAGCTCGCCGCGCCAGCTGCTCGAGTTGGGCTGGGGAACGGGCTGGCCGTGGGTGGAGGCGGGAGACCCCCATCCCGTCTCGGCCCCCAGGTCCCTGGCCTCCCCACCTCGTCCTCCCCACGCCGCCCGTGGCTGCCCCTGGGGCCCGAGGTTGGCGTTACCTCCTCGGCTCGGTGCTCGAACTGCAGCAGACGGCTGAGCAGCAGCAGGTACGACAGGAAGCCCGACCGCCCACGCTGGCTCATGTTCGTGTCCCTCTGGAACGCAGGGCCGGCCGGTCAGCAGCCCTTCCCGAGCCTATGGGCTGGGGCTGCAGGAGGGGGGGCCCTTGGCTCCCACCTGTGTGGTGATCAGCTTGAGGACCAGTTGGCAGTCACCCTGCACCCGGGAGGCGCTAGAGCGCGGTTCCAGCTTGAACCAGCGGTCCTCCCCAGCCACAGGCACCTCCTGGGGGAAGGAGGTTCAGATTGGTGTTTCTGCCTAACGCCTCGTGCCCGCACAGACTGTCTCTGGGACTGCAGGAGAAACAGGCCTCTGCTTCCCACTGAACACTGGTGACCAGCTCAGGGGTGCCTGGACACTAGAGGTTCCTGGAGGCTGTCCTCCCCACTTGCAGCATTATGTTCCCCCAGCCCCAGCCCAGGAAGGATGGGAAGCTGCTGGGGCATCACGGGGCAGGGCGGGACTGCTGCCAACACCAGGTGAGACACCCAGGAGCAAGCATTCGGCAAGCGAAACTGCCAGCCCACTCACCCGGACGGGTATGTTGAGACACCCCAGGAAGTCATCAGTGTGATCCTCAGTGGGCCCCGCTNCGGGGCAGGGCGGGACTGCTGCCAACACCAGGTGAGACACCCAGGAGCAAGCATTCGGCAAGCGAAACTGCCAGCCCACTCACCCGGACGGGTATGTTGAGACACCCCAGGAAGTCATCAGTGTGATCCTCAGTGGGCCCCGCTGTCCCATTTGCACGGGCAGACTTGACAATCTGTTTGAAATACCTGGGGGCAGCGGGATGGTTTCACGCCTGTGGCCCCTGAGGAGCCCCCACCCGCTGGCCCCTGTGGCCAAGCTGAGAGTCAGGGGTTCGAGGGTCCCACCTGCCCCACCTGCTCACGCCCTTCAGGCCGATGACCTCATTCAGCTTCCTGCAAGCTTCCACCAGGGACACATCATCGTCGTGATCCCTGGAGGTGGGTGGGGCCTGGCTTGTCTGCAGCTCAGCCTGGCTCTGACTGTCCCCTCCCGCTCTGCCCAGACCAGAGGTGCCCGCACCCCTGCCCTGCAGGGCACAGGGGCCTCTACCAGATATCCAGGTGCAGCTGGTCTGTGCCCACGTCCTCGATCTCACTGTAAGGAGAACAGAGAGGAGGGTCCAGGTGATGCCCTGCCCAGTGCTGGGGCAGGGACAATTTCTGAGCCTCGGCCTCCTGCTCTGGAAAGTGGGCCCAGGACCAGCCCTTCTGTTCCTGGGGGCAGGCACTGAGACCACCTACGGGCGTAGCTGCCCCCGGACCAACCAGCTCCGCCGCAGTCCCTGCCTAGCCACCCCGCCGCCCAACCAGACAAGGAGCCTTACAAGAGGAAGTGCTCCTTCCACACAGGGTTCAGGGTGCTGCTCTTGACCTCGGTGACCTGGATGCACTTGGCTGGCAGTGGGCCACCTCGCTTGCTGCCCTTGCGGAAGCTGAAGCGCTGCTCCTTGTGCGGGCTGGGCTCCC
>SJYV01055183.1:0-17197 GCA_006410875.1 Neotragus pygmaeus
ATTAGGGGTAGGAGGAGAAGGGGACAACAGAGAAATGAGATGGCTGGATGGCATCACCAACTCAATGGACATGGGTTTGGGTAGACCCCTGGAGTTGGTGATGGACAGAGATACCTGGTATGCTTCGATTCATGGGGTCACAAAGAGTTGGACATGACTGAGCAACTGAACTGAACTGAGTCTATCTTCTTACTAAAACTTTATTAAAAACCTCTGGCAGCCATTTTGGGGAATGTTATGTGGCACAGTGGATGGTGGTACACATAAAGAAAAAAGAAAAATAGATTTAGGCACTAAAATTTGTGTTGGGAAAGAAAAGGAGAATACTCATGCTGGTCTTGGCATGCTCTGAGAAATGCACAGAAGCTCGGGACACTCAGAACTGTGCAAATATCTAACAGAATCTCAGATTTTTCAAGGATTAGGAACTGTTTCTTCTACTCTGTCAGCAAAAATGAAACAGCTGCTTAGCACACATGATCAGTAGATATTATTAAAACACTAAAATACAAGTTTTTATTCTACTCTCTCCCCGAAAATATTGAGTCAGCATTGAATAGCAATGTGAACAGGTCAGCAGGTGTACTTTAGATTTTAATGGATTCATTTGTGAGAGAAAACTGCACAGTGTCTGAAATTAGTTTAGCATATAACTATCCTTTTCCTCTGAATTCCCCAGAAGAAAAGGAAGAGTAATCAATACCTTGGACCTGCTGAACCTAATTAGATCCAAATTTTAAAAGACCTTACTCATGTTTTATCATGTGGTTGCTTCTATCACACTTTATTAAGGGTAAAGGAAAGACATATCACAGGTGCAATGTGATGTCACTGACTGTTGCTAATATATTTGCTACCTGTTTTTTGTAGTTAAAAAAGAAAACATGGAAATTTACATGGCAGGGGAAAGTAAGATTATCAGTGAAAGTTTTATTTTAGTGAATTTATTTTTCAAATTAGATTTCACAACTCAGAAGTAGATCATGACATCAGTTTAGTGGCTTGCAACTAGAGTTTTTCTTTTAATAAAAAAGAATTGAACTGAGTCAAGTCAAGAAGGATCTAGAATAGAAATACCTTTCAAATGTATGAATTTAGTATTATTTCTTCAAACTTATGTTTCAGTTGTTAGCATTTGTGAATGTGTAGATTGCATCCGAGTGTAAAATGTGCCTTGAATCATAGTGAAAGTTGTGTGACCAACACTCTTGAGGTATAATTGCCCCTGAAAAAAGTAGAGCTAAGGTTGTTGTTCAGTTGCTATGTCGTGTCTGATTCTTTATGACTCCATGGACTGCAGCCTGCCAGTCTTCTCTGTCCATGGGATTTCCCAGGCAAGAATACTGCAGTGGGTTGTACTTTCTTCTCCAGAGGATCTCCCCAACCCAAGGGTTGAGCCCATGTTTCTTGCACTGGCAGGCATCAGCATGGGGATTTTACTGCTGAGTCACCAGGGAAGCCAGAGCCTAGGTGGATTAGTAAAAATTATAAACCAGTTCATGTCTAGATCTCTGAAGGACTGATGCTGAAGCTGAAGCTCCAATACTTTGGCCACCTGATGTGAAGAACTGACTCATTTGAAAAGACTCTGATGCTGGGAAAGATTGAAGGCAGGAGGAGAAAGGGATGACAGAGGATGAGTTGGTTGGATGGCATCACCGACTCAATGGACATGAGTTTGAGTAAGCTCCAGGAATTGGTGATGGACAGGGAGGCCTGGCATGCTGCAGTCCGTGTGGTCACAAAGAGCTGGATATGACTGAACGACTGAACTGACTGACTGACTGACATCCAGACCTCTAAAACAACAACATGATCATAATGGGAAAGAACAGCAAAGACTTCTTTCCTAAAATGAGTAGAAAATTATACACTATAATGTAATACCCACAAAAACAAGGTTAATTACTTCTGATATCTTTTTCTGAAGAGAAAAAAAAACACATATCTATGATTTTCCAAAAGCTTTCTAGGAAATTGCAAAGATATTTTTATATGGAATAGATACTTTACTTTTTTAATTGTATTTCTTTCTAAATTTAGAGTTTTATTTTGGGAATGCAAAATCAAAACACATTCTTATTTGCCTTTTTCACTCTTCTTTTCAGGACTGGATAGTGAAAGCTCCCAGAGACTACATAATAAATGATCTCTCAGAAGACTGAACTCAGAAGCAGACATAAGAACTCAGTTTTCTTCTATCAAGTAAGACATTTACGACATTTACGAAAATACCACTCTGATCATATATAACTTTTGCTTTGGAAAAAAGTTTCTTCAGAAAAACTGAAAATTTACTTTGTTTACATGAAATGAGTTCACCTTGGTTACTTTCAAATGAATTGATAAATATTTATTTTAAACTTTTAAAGTTTAATTTTGACAGTATAATTTTAATAGTGGTAATTTACACTGTGGGCTTCCCACAGTGGGTTCAGCAGTAAAGAATCCTACTGCAATGCAGGAGACATGGATTCAATCCCTGGGTCGGGAAGATTCTCTGGAGAAGGAAATGGCAACCCACTCCAATATTCCTCTCTGGGAAATCCCATGGACAGAGGAGCCTGGTGGTGCTAGCAGGCTACAGTCCCTGGGGTTGCTAGAGTTGAACACAATTGAGTTACTGGACAATAACAATTTATACACTAACTCAACTAAAAGAAAGCTTTGAGAGATATTCAGTAATATTTAACAGTGTAAAGGAGGCCAAAACAGACCAAAACATTTGGAAATTGCTGCTTTAGGGTAAAAGTGCTCTTTTCCTTTGGGGGAAAAAAAAAAAAAAGAAGAAGGGAAAGACATACACAGTTGAATTTCTCTGTCATGAATGCTCCTGTCTCAGCTGTCCATATCAGTATAACTTCTACCCAGAGTCATTGAAGTCTATTTCACAGAGAAAACTAGAGGTTGGTAATTGAGAATTACCTATCAAATACAAGCATTTTAATAATTGTGTATCTCACGAAACCACACACTTTCTATACCCACACACATTCTTTTTACACTTCCCTTAAAGTGGCAAAAAATGAATGTATTCAAGTAATATGAACCAAGAAATAGCCTTCCTATAGCATATAAAAATAAGAATCAAAAGTATATTACCTTAAAACTACTCTTAGTAATCAGTGTTTGGTATTCTATCTTGCTTAGATAGCATCTGGATATCCAATCTTATTTGTTGTTTCTAGGGAGATGATTTTAAAGAAAGATTTGCCCTGGAAAATCCAATGAACAAATTAAGGGAAATGTGAATTAACAAATAAGCAACTAATAATGATAACAACAGATTAGAACTTTTTGTTTTTCTGATGCTATTATGTGACACTCTTTCCTCCAAACATTAAAAAGCTGTATAAATTTAACAATATAGTAGGAAAATGTGAATTACCATAGTTTTCCTAGTGGAGAGAAAACCTGAAAAGATCAGTGAGTAAGGAAAAAATTAAGGACTAACAAAATTTTCCCTTATATTTTGGAAGCCAGGTATAGAGGGAACTGAAATGAGCTAGCCAAAATTCTTATGCTCCTATGTTCTGCTTTTATAAAAAATTAGAATTTTTGATAATTTAAAATGTCAGAGAACTAGTTTGCTTCTGGCAACAAATAGTTACTGGATACCATCAGAATAAGCTCCTGGTGAAAATTAATGGAGCGAACACAGGATACAGCTTTGTGTCTAACCTGGGGCTCTTGACTGAGTAACAAAGCATTACCAGTGAGGTTCACTACAGTGTCAACTTCAGTCTTGCAGTATATTTTACTTGCCTGAACCTTTTTTCATCATATAAAGTAAAAAAAAAAATCTTTACCTTGGCTAATATTAAAATCTGTCTTATATTAATAATATCATCTCCTTATGTCCATGCATGCTCAGTTGCTCAGTCGTGTCCAACTTTTGCTATTCATGGACTATAGCCCATCAAACTATGTTCATGTGAGTTTTGTGTTTTTGGCTTTCATGCCTGCTTTAAGGATTAATGTAAGTTGAAAAAAATGTGGAATATGAACTAGAGAAAATAGAGTCTTCTATCAAATCCCAGCACTATCTAGTTGAGCATGCTTGAACAAACCCTTACTATTTGATGCTTATTTAGTTAAAAAATTGCTACCTTACATATTTTAACTTATTTTTAAAGAGTCAAATTGCTTATGTGATACTTACCTGTAACAATTAGAGTAAAATTTGTATCAATAATGATTATGGNGAACTAGAGAAAATAGAGTCTTCTATCAAATCCCAGCACTATCTAGTTGAGCATGCTTGAACAAACCCTTACTATTTGATGCTTATTTAGTTAAAAAATTGCTACCTTACATATTTTAACTTATTTTTAAAGAGTCAAATTGCTTATGTGATACTTACCTGTAACAATTAGAGTAAAATTTGTATCAATAATGATTATGGATATATGGAACTGGGAGAGAAAATAGGGATAAACTGACTATAGAATATTGCACTGAAATTTTGGATTCTGTCCTGTCTTGAAAAATGGATATGAGTCCTTGATATAAAGTACAAAATAAACATGATATAGACCACCTTCTTCAACTCCTTGAGATAGCAACCATATATGTAAACAATACTTTCCCCATTAACTGCAGCTCATTCGTCAGAGTTGAAATCTGAGAGAAGAAAATCAAACTACTTGCATCAATACAGACCCTTCTGGTGAACTGGCAGAAAAGTTTAGCTGAGCCAATATGAGTTTGAGCAAACTCTGAGAGACAGTGAAGGACAGGGAAGCCTAGTGCGCTGTGGTTCATGGGATTGCAAAGAGCTGGACATGACTGAGTGACTGAACAACAATCATGCTTAGGGNACACAACTGAGCAACTGAGCATGCATGGGCATAAGGAGATGAACCATTTAAAAAACAAGATTTTTCTTTTTTATTATGGTTTGCTCCTTCCAGATTGAACTTTCTGCTTCCTTATTTTATAAAAAACTGGCATCATATATAGGGCTTCCCAGGTGACTCAGTGATAAAGGATCCATGTGGCAGTGAAGGAAACACAGATTTGATCCCTGGGTCAGAAAGAGCCCCTGGAGAAGGAAATGGCAAACCACTGCAGTATTCTTACCTGGAAAATCCCATTAACAGAGGAGCCTGGAAGACTAGAAGGCTCCATGGGCTCACAAGAGTTGGACATGACTTAACAACTAAATGGGCTTCCCTGATAGCTCAGTTGGTAAAGAATCCACCTGCAACGCAGGAGACCCCAGTTCGATTCCTGGGTTGGGAAGATCCACTGGAGAAGGGATAGGAAACAACAATATCATATATTATCAACCTTTGATAGTATTTCTATCTCTGCTGTGAATTTATGAATGCTGCTAATTAATGCTCAACTTTAAATTGGCAAGGTCAGTAAATAGAATGACAGATTATAAACATCTGGATTGAAAGTCCAAAACCTTTGAAATAAAGTGTTTAGTTTCCACTTGATGCAAATCTTAACAAATAAAAACCCTAGGCTATTTACACAACTGACATGTCTCAGAACAAATTGTTGGCATATGTATGATAAACTGTTTGTATGCATAAAAGTTCCTGATATTTACTGGAATTAGATACAGCAGATGTCACATTAACATTTGGCAAGAAAAAGCCCTTATGAATGATTGGAGAAAGTAAATAGTCTACAGGGTTTTAATAGAATGTGTATACATACCAGAGATTTCAGAAACCTATTAAATATTGAACTATATAAAATGACATTGTACTCAGTGGGTGTGTTTGGAATGAATGGGCCAAAGTATAAATCAGTGATTCATAGAGGTAGGGTTTTTCTTCTCTTTTTTAAATCCTAGAAATATGTTCTTCACCAAAAAGACATCAAGCAATATTTGTTAGTGATTTGTAGGAAATGTTAGAAAAATAATAAGAGAAATACCCAAACAACAATCTTCATTAAATATCTGATTATAAAAGATACTCTAATAAATACAAGCACTTCATTCTCACTCTCATTAGACAATTTAAAATGTACTGAGAATACTTATTTGAATATCTACAAATTCATTTGGTTAAGGTAAATTCGTGTCAACATTTGGATCACACAAAGGTTATATTAGATGCAGAATGATAATTTAGTAGTTGAAAAAAATGTGGAATAGGAACTAGAGAAAATAGAGTCTTCTATCAAATCCCAGCACTATCTAGTTGAGCATGCTTGAACAAACCCTTACTATTTGATGCTTATTTAGTTAAAAAATTGCTACCTTACATATTTTAACTTATTTTTAAAGAGTCAAATTGCTTATGTGATACTTACCTGTAACAATTAGAGTAAAATTTGTATCAATAATGATTATGGATATATGGAACTGGGAGAGAAAATAGGGATAAACTGACTATAGAATATTGCACTGAAATTTTGGATTCTGTCCTGTCTTGAAAAATGGATATGAGTCCTTGATATAAAGTACAAAATAAACATGATATAGACCACCTTCTTCAACTCCTTGAGATAGCAACCATATATGTAAACAATACTTTCCCCATTAACTGCAGCTCATTCGTCAGAGTTGAAATCTGAGAGAAGAAAATCAAACTACTTGCATCAATACAGACCCTTCTGGTGAACTGGCAGAAAAGTTTAGCTGAGCCAATATGAGTTTGAGCAAACTCTGAGAGACAGTGAAGGACAGGGAAGCCTAGTGCGCTGTGGTTCATGGGATTGCAAAGAGCTGGACATGACTGAGTGACTGAACAACAATCATGCTTAGGGAATGTGAGCTAAAAGCCCAGAAGTTACTGTTAAGAGTAGGAAATTGGACCAACCAGCAAAAATACTATGCAAATTCTATACTCTCAGCTTTGTTAGATAATGAGCAAGGTACATAATCAAAGGAAATGAGAAATAGAAAGCAAAGAAATATTCCATACAGAAGAAGACAAACAAGTAACCTATAGGAGAAAAGAAATCTCATACCTTGCAGGTGGGAATATAACATAATAAACCTGTTCTGAAAAACTGGCAATTTCTGTTCATCCTGAATATTTGCCACACCTACAAAACAGAAGTTTCACTGTTAATGTATTCACAAAAGAAATGAGTATATCTGACCATCAAAACTTATACAAAACGTTCATAGCATCTTTATTCAAAGTAGTTAAAACTAGATGCCCATCAAGAAGGAAATGGTATATGAATTATATTGATACAACAAAATGCTGCACAGAAATAAAAAGTGAACTACTAGTATGCACAAAAGTGTAGGTAAAATCATAGATGTTATGTTCAAACAATCTGGACACATAAAAGTATACATTCCATATGATTCTATTTATATTTACCTCAAAAACAAAGTTAATCAATGATTATTACAGTCAGAATTGTAGTCATCTCGTAGGGGATATGGTCTAGGGACAGACAAAAAGGTGTCTAATGGGGTGCTAAAGGTATTCTAGATATTCTCTGGATGGTGATTTACAGGGGTGTGCATATGTCAAAAATTGTAATTATTAACATTCAAGTTTAGAGTACTTTATGTATCAGTTGAAAAGGGAGAATTCTGCTTTCTATAATGGCAATTAGACAACTTAATCCAATCCTCCCTTTGATAATAACTGGAAAAACTGGAAAAAATATAAAAATAACAGCTACTTGAATGTATGGATGAGCTAATAAGCCCATGAAGAATTCAGGGGCCAACATTCAAGAGCTAAAGGAAACTAAGAGATATGATCTCAACAACTGGGATTTCTTTTTCCCTAGTCATACTACCCATTCAGATATAAGCTAATATCAGTTAATAGCTTATTATTAACAAATAATAATAGCCTCAAAATAGCTAATATTTTGAAGACAGCTAAAAGTGTGAGAAACTGAACTGAGTTTTTGTCAGACTAAGCAGACAAAAACTGGAGTTCAGGATTCAGGTGTCAATAGACATAGAACTAGGGACTTGGAGGCCCAAAACAGAGTGAGAGAGTGAGAGAATCAAGATTTATAAATGTAATTAACAGTCAATTTCCCCAATTGAATAACTACAGAAAGCAGCAATTTTGAAGAACACTTTGATGTAAAACAGAAAATTCTCAAAGTAGTCAGAATGACCATGGAAGGCAGAACACATCTGAGCATCTTCAAGCACACAGCAGATCCAAGAACCAGGGAAGGTAAACACAAATCTTAGCTCTGTATGTGTTAAAAATGAACAATGTTTCCACTGGTACTCATTAAGAATTTCACAAGGATTTAAAGAGAACCCCAGTTTTTCTATGTATACATTCTTCCAGATGTGGTGCACGGGGATGATCCAGAGAGATGATGTGGGGTGGAAGGTGGGAGGGGGATTCAGGATTGGGGGCTCGTATACACCTGTGGTCGATTCATGTTGATGTATGGCAAAACCAATACAGTATTGTAAAGTAGAATAAAGTAAAAATTTAAAAAAAAAAAAGAAAGAAAAGTATTTTGAAGTTATCTGGTAGCTTTTTTTTTAGCAGATATAGGGTTTGCCTCTAACATAAACAACTGACATGACATACCCAGGCTTCAGACTAAATTCTTAATGGTTACAGTATTATCTGGCTCAAGGCTAGGCTGCCTTTTTCCTCTACTCACTTTGGAAGTAACATATTCTATGTTATATTCAACTAAGAGTTAAAAGGTAAAAGCAATAATGGGGAAAAAAAAAAAAAAAGTTGGTCATCTAGACCTAGGCATGGGAGGAAGGAAGGCATTGCAATAGAGTGCAGATAAATCACAACCACACTCTTTTCTAGCGTAAATGTACTCAAAATGTTAACTAGTTTTTAGAATTGTTAAGGCTATGTTGATTTTAAAATAGAGCCACTTAAAAGCACAGATAACAATCATGAAATAAAGCAAGGTAAATTTATTTCTTTATTTCATCATGCACTGCAGCCTTAAAGTACCTAATGAGAATCTCTTGAGAGGATTTATTTTAAGGGTAAACTAAGGAGAGTGAAATCTAAATATCACAAGAAAAAGAGACATTAAAAATTCTAAGAGCTAACTTTTCTGATAAATTATAGAAGATATACTCTGTTTTATTATATTAAGACTTACAAATTAAAAATCTCAAATCCTATGTCTCATTTTCACCTTTTCTGTGTTTCTATGAGGAATATCTGGCATTATTGTCTCATTAATATAGTCATGAACTGATGTGGAATAATGGAATTTTTCATCGTCCATTACTGTTAATGGCAACATTGAGGGAGGGCATTTTCTCTGTCTAACGGTGTCAGCTTATTTACTTTTTGGAAGACATGATTTCTAGTGTTTATGTAGGAAGCAAGATTCTTTGAAAAAATGATTTTATCAAATGAATGTTAAAATTTGTTCCACAGTCAACTATTAGATTTCTCCCAATGCCCCAAGTCAGAATTAATCATTGTGTACCCTACAGCATTTTGGTCATACTTCTCTCAGGGAAAATTTTGGTCTAGCTTTATTATAACTTCTCATGAACATAACTATCTCACCCACTGGAGTATAACCTACATAAAAGTAGGAATGAATCTTTTCTACCACCTGGCAGTAAGTACATGGAATAAATACGTTTAAATGAATGAAAAATAAGTTTAATAAGAATTATGTCATATTTTACAAGTCCCTGTGGGGGGAAATGCAATAGTGTATAGAATTTGTCTTACCATCCTAACATATGCATCTCTGTAGAGCATGAAGGGATTCAGTACACTATGGAATTAGGAGAAGATATTGACCCTCAGAGACATGTAAAAAAGTTGATGTAAAACTGGAATATTAAATATCAGATCATGAATCTTGTTTTCCCTAAGTGAATATGAATGAAACCATGCAGGGAATTTAGCAGAAACATTAAACATAATGATGTTGAGGAAAAAAAGCATATGAAATAAAGTCATGGGTAATTGCTTTAGACTGGGAGCTATGTAGTTTTTTTCTAACTGAAAATCAGCAGATGAGTACCCAGGGGAGAAAACTTTGGAGTCATCGGATAGATAACTGCTAGAGGGCCTAGAACCCATGAATAAATCAGTCACCAGGATTTGAACCAATGTGATCATAATTCAGTACTGAAAGAATAAATCTGACTTTCCCTGAGAAATGGGACTAAGAGAAGGAAAGGGAACAAAATAAGATAATGCATATGGATGAGCCTGTAGCCTCCATTGCCTCCTAGGGTATCTCTAAATCACAAGGACCTTCAAAAAAACAAAACAAAACAAAAAATATTGTTTCCTCAAAACAGTACAGTATGGTGATTAGGGACCAAGAAATCAAAGAAAAAAAAATCCCAAAGCATGAGTTGAGCATTCTAGCCTTCTTTTACAGGTGCATATAGATAGAAAATCAAGATCCATTTGCTATGATGATCACATGGAATCCTTGTCTGTTGCAAAAATGGGCATGGTGCAGCCTGCAAATTTGTGTTGACATTACCCACTACTTTTTAGAAGAACAAATGATCAATAATATCCTCATTAACCAGCCCAATTAAGAACTAATCTTTCAAGTTTGGAGGTAGAACTTTTATCAGTGCATAAGATTTGAAAACTCTTTTTTTCACACAATTAATTCTTGCAATGCTTTCATTTCTAGAAAGCATTTGCACTTGATCAACGAGATCTCTCTGAGAACATAGAAGTAAAATTAATAATATGAACATAGGAACTTTCCTAGTGGTCCAGTGGCTAAGATGCCATACTCCCAATGCAGGGGGACAGGGTTCAATCCCTGATCAGAGAACTAGATCCCACGTGGCACAACTGAGACCCTGCACAGCCAAAAACAAAACAAAATTATATGAATACATAAACTCAAAACAGTCATTCGAAGCACAACTATGCAAAGTATACCTCAAAAGAGAATTGCCCTAAATTGAGCTGTTGATAGCAAAATTAGATTGTGATAGAAGGTGGGTAGAAGTGAGCATTAAAAACACAAGTAAGGAACAGTTATCAAGGAAAACTTTTTCTCCATCCATTCTGTTTCTAAAGTCCTTTGCTAATATCCAGAGCAACTTCTAAATCATTGCAGTTATGAGATGGGCATATTGGATATCAAGTCAGATGTTAAATCAAACATCTCAAATGGGAAAGCCTAATTTCACTTGACAAACATGTTTTCTTTGACCCATACAGTTTTAAAAATTGAACTTAGGTTTATAAAATGATTTTTCACCTAAATCTAAATTTTGGGCTTCTCTTGAAAAAATCAGACTGGAAATATTGGGACAGCATTTTCCATGATATGATCCTTTGGGGATTTTTTTTTTTTTGGCCACCCTACGGACTTGTGGGATTTTAGTTCCCCAACCAGGGATTGAACCCAGGCCCTTGGCAGTGAAAGTACAGGTTCTAACTACTGGATTATTAAGGAAGTCTCCATTTTCTTTGGCATAATAATTTGACATAACTATTTCTTTGAAATAATTCTTAAGAGTTGTTTGCAGAGTAGCTCACTCTTTAAATGGGGGATCCAGTTTGCAAGTTCCAGCATTTATGCACAAAGTAAACTGCATTCATTTACATTATCTGGTTGGCCCATTAGACATTGAACTTCAAATTCCTTGAGCCAATCTGAACTCCTAGAGACTTGTGCAGTTTCTATGAAAAAGGGCAAACTACCAGCAATTTGATTTCCATTTAAAATTTGATTTTAATTCAGGTGTATAATGGAGAGTTACTATGTTGACAGTGTAAAATCATTGATGACAATAATCCTAAGTGTAATAATTACTCTTCTAATAATAAATTCTCATTTTGCATAGCTGTGGATTGAGTTTTATGGCAATTAGATTCTGCTATCAATCACTCTACTAACAGGGGCACAGCTGGTTAAAATAAACCATTTCACCATTAAGTACACATGTATCCTTTGCTGCTTCTTTGACCCCATTTCTTAAGAGAGTGAGGGAGTGGCGTTATACCCATTCTGACATTCCGTGATCAGTAGCATCCCAATAATGTTATTTTCTCAAACTTCTCAGAATTAACAAAAATGTTCCAAATCTCTATGTCCTCCCCAAATTAAACATCTGCATATAAATAAATAAATAAAATAAATCTACATGCCAGAAAAATAGAGCCATACACTTGTGGAGGTTTCCCCGGTGAAACTCCCAGGAGGGGTTGAACTCCCAGGAGGTGGAAGTTCAATCCTTGGGTTAGGAAGGCCCCCTAGAGTAGGAAATGGCAACTCACTCCAGTATTCTTGCCTGAAAAGTTCCATGGACAGAGGATCCTGGTTGTCTGTGGAGTCAAACATGTCTGAGCACACAGGCACACAAACACTTGTAGAATGTTAAGGAAGGTGATCCAAGGTAATGTAGAAGAGCAATTAATTGGACAGGAGGAGAGAATTGTGTAATCCTTGACAATCTTCACTATGAGGATGAGTCCTCAGAGAACTAAGGCATTGCTCAAATGCTAAGATCTAGATTCTGTATCAATTATACTGAATGGTTCCAAATGATCAAATTAAAAATGACACTATATCCCAGATATCATGGTTTTGCTTCAGAACCAGAACTGCAAGAATGCAACAGAACAAAAATATGTGAGTATTTTTTAAAGTAACGTGTTCATCACAACTTGAATACAGAAAAACTCATTCAACTTATACCTGAAATATTTATGCTAAGATATTTACTAAATATAATTGCTTTAGGGAAGTATTTTCACTTAGATCCCATATATGGTTAGCTGGTTTATTGTTTTTTAAGTTTCTATGCTTAGTGTTACTGCATTGCATTTATTTATGATCAATCTCAAATGGCTTCCCTGGTAGCTCAGATGGTAAAGAATCTGCCTGCAATGTATGAGACCTGAGTTCTATCCCTGGGGTAGGAAGAACCCCTGGAGAATGGAATGGCTACCCACTCCAGTATTCTTGCCTGGAAAATTCCATGGACAGAGGGGCCTGGAAGGCTAAAGTCCATGGACTCACAAAGAGTCAGAGACGACTGAACGCCTAACACTTCCACTTGCAAGATCAGTCTTAAAGCACACTACACCGTTGATATGTTCCATTATTTGAAAAATTCATCCTTACCTTTTAAACTGAGTAAGACAATCACACAGCCTATTGCACACAGCAGTCTTCCATTGACTTTTGTCTTGTTCAAGAGGGCAGCTGCTTTCTATACCACATTACCATTCTTGCTTGTCATACAAGATTCTACAAGATGGAAGGCATCTGGCTCAGAAGTCACAAATCTACCGTTCGACAAAATCTAAATCTAAGTGAAGTGAGAGCACCTAAAGCAAGGCTGTTCCAAAACATATGATAGTGCTAAAACTGTCCAGTCAGATACTCTTTGGAATGTGAAACAGAAGTAGAAGCAGAGATTATTAACTGGAAAAAATTTTGAAAAAGGATGCAGAGAAACAACGAGACAGCAAGGACCAGGAGGACCTGTGTGTAAAGAGTAATTTTAATTAATTTTGTACTTGTTTCTTTATTTATAGAAAACTGAATGTGATAACTATATACATACTTTATGGATCACTTTTTGGTAATTGATGAAATGATACTTGTAGAAATGGAAGCAAAGAGTCTGGCACATTTTAAGTTCTCATAAATGTTAAGTGCTGCTCATATCACATTACAGTATAAAAATAATTTAACTCTCTGACTCTACCACTAGACTCTGAGCTTTTAGAGAGCAGGTACTGTCTTATTTGTCTTATTCGTCTTTGTATCCTCAGTTACTAGGACAGCACTTGGCACGGTGCATAGCATGTTGCAGGCACTTCAGCAAATGTTAATTAGATAAGTGAAGTAAACATTTTTTCCCCCTTTATCCATTTTCCCCACTTTTTGCTTTACACCTACCCATCCATCTCATCATATTTGAGGAACCTGGGAAAACTGGTGTATTCAAAGAACAAACTGAAGTTCAGTTCAGCTTTTAGATTGTAGAAGAATCAATCTTTGACTGATTTTCTATACTACAATTGCATATACTTCAAGTAGCCCCAACCAGATCTCACAATTAATACTCAGAGCCTGGGGGACAGATGGGGAGTGTAGACAAGTCCTGGTCTTAATGAAATGAGAAAGAATAATCACTACCTATCAGCTAGATTCCCAGATTCTAGAATTTTAGTTCTAGAAATATCTTTAGAGTTCATTTGGTTCCGGACTTTGACTTTATAGATGAAGAAACTAAGATCTGAATAAGAGAAATAATTTACAAGACATCACAGAACTTGAAACTGAAATATGTGACCCCTGATGGCTATAATGATCCTCTGTACCACACTGCAGAGCAGTACATTATGCCTGTTCTTAGTATATACTAATATGGTATATTTAGACTATTATTATAGTAGGACAAAGTGTAAATCCATGGCCTTAGATTTTACTTTGTTAGAGGTAACCAGCTGCCTAGTATATCCTTTGGGAGAAAATTATCCTAGCATTAATGATGCTGTCTTTTATCATTGTCTGTAAATGTACTGAAATATTTATTAATGAATATCACAGATGTCAACCAGAATGGAAAACTAATAGCCTATATTGCTTTAATTTATTTGATTTATGCATATTGTCAGAAACAACCTTTATAGAGGAACATATAATAATTAAGCACTTGTCAGAATGGCTTAATGTCACTATAAAATAAACTGGCAATCCAAGTCTTGGGAAAATTTTGATGCCACTAATCCTAGGAAAGGAAGCTTTTGAAGCACCATATTTGCAAAATGTAGCCAGTGTGGCAGGTTAATAGAATCAACAGATTTCACATATGGAGCTAAGGCTCATGGACTGGTAAACAATACAAGCTAGTTTTTGGAAATAAGTAACTAAATTTTAGGAGCAATATGGATAAGAACGGATACTTTAGTGAAGGGTCCAAACCATAGTTAAATGATAGTTTTTGTTTTTATCCCCCTTTGTGTTCCTTTTCCTTTTTTTTTCTTTGTTTTTCACAAGAACCCCAAGAATTATCTAACCATGTGGCACTTTATGCATTCTCTTTCCTTTCTCCATAGCACAACCAACCCTATTAGGGGATCATTAACTTTATAAAAGAAAAATGTTTCTTTGTAACATTTTTTAAATCATTTTATCACTTATGTCATGTTTTAGCCCACTTGAAAGCTTTACTCAAATAGAGTCAGTAGTTAATCTTCTTTAGTTCTAGGGCTACTAATTAATTCTCATAGATAACTGCTTCTTAGATGGAACATGCCGGTGATAAAAATTCTAGAAATTTCCTGTGGATAATGATGTGATGCTGCTATGTTTCACATTATAATTGGTCATTTATTTTTAAATTCATGAAGGTACAATGCTTTATTCTCTCCTTATTATGTAACTCTGTGAAAGTAAATTAACAGGTGAGTTAAAAGGGATTCTGCTTCTAACCATGATGGAGTCACCAGCAGTTATTACTCCTTCCACAAACAACTATAAAATTGGACAAAATATATGAGGTAATGGCTTCTAAACACCGGACAACAAATATGGTGGAATAGTAATCCTTGAGGAGGGAATCATGTGAAGTAAACCCCAAGTTTATCCTCTGTTTCTGTATGAGGTAATTTTTCAAACTATGACCCTGGGAGTCAAGCCCAACCAAAATCCTGCATATCGCTGAAGTTACAGAGTCTGAAATAGTCGAAACTTTCAGGGCATGAAGTCATAGATGAGGGACTTGCAGGAGTTTGCAAGTTGCAAGAAATACAAGAGTCTGAATGGATAATTTCCAAACATTCATGGCCCTTGGCTGGGTTGCCTACATACAGAGGTCAGCTCCCAGATGCTTATCAGAGAACTCCCTGTAGGTTCACAGCTGTGAGTATATGAAGAAAATGGAAACGTCAGAGACTGTGTGTTCTGAGACATACTGAAGATACAGTCTGCTGCTAAGTTGCTTCAGTCATGTCCAACTCTGTGAGACCCCACAGACAGCAGCCCACCAGGATCTCCTAGCCCTGGGATTCTCCAGGCAAGAACACTGGAGTGGGTTGCCATTGCCTTTTCCAATGCATGAAAGTGAAAAGTGAAAGTGAAGTCGCTCAGCCGTGTCTGACTCTTAACAACCCCATGGACTGTAGCCCACCAGGCTCCTCCGTCCATGGGATTTTCCAGGTAAGAGTACTCGAGTGAGGTGCCATTGCGTTCTCCAAAGATACAGTATAGCCATAGTGAAATAACCTCACAGAAAACATCAGGCTTCAGTGGAGACTGAAGAAAGGACATATTCTAAAAATAAGTACCGTATGTTAAATGGCCATAAGACTGAGGATAAAACTGGGGGAAAAACTGTCATGATAAAGAATAAACCCAAACTTGCCAGCTCAAGAGCAGTTTATTAGTCTGCCAGAAAAATCCAATACTTATTTAAATAAGTCAACATAACCTAAACTCACAGCATATTATTTATAATATCCAGTGTACAATAAAAAATTAGTAGACAAACAAGCAAAATGAGGTAACAATTAGGAAAAACACCGGTCAACAATAACTGATCCTATATGATTCTAGAAGTTATCATTATCAGAAAATAACTTTACACCAGCATTTATAAATATGTTCACGTATTTTAAAGAAAAAGGAAAAATAAAACATGGATAGGGTACATCAGGAGAAGGCAATGGCACCCTACTCCAGTACTCTTGCCTGGAAAATCCCATGGATGGAGGAGCCTGGTAGGCTGCAGTCTATGGGGTCGCAAAGAGTCGGACATGACTGAGCGACTTCACTTTGACTTTTCACTTTCATGCATTGGAGAAGGAAATGGCAACCCACTCCAGTATTCCTGTCTAGAGAATCCCAGTGATGGGGTAGCCTGGTGGGCTGCCATCTATGGGGTCACACAGGGTCAGACACGACTGAAGCAACTTAACAGCAGCAGCAGTAGCAGGATACATCACATTAGAAGTGGAAATACTATGAGATAAAATGGAAATTNAGAGAATCCCAGTGATGGGGTAGCCTGGTGGGCTGCCATCTATGGGGTCACACAGGGTCAGACACGACTGAAGCAACTTAACAGCAGCAGCAGTAGCAGGATACATCACATTAGAAGTGGAAATACTATGAGATAAAATGGAAATTTGAATACAGTGCAATATCTACAAACCAACATTTATAACAATATTGAATATAAAATAATGTTTTTCTGCTGAGATCATGACTATAAAAAAGCATACTTATGGCTGTATGTTCTAAGCTTATACTTATATCCTAGATATTATATTAATAAAAGTAAAAATAATTA
>SJYV01055184.1:0-10473 GCA_006410875.1 Neotragus pygmaeus
GGGCTGCCATCTATGGGGTCACACAGAGTCGGACACTACTGAAGTGACTTAGCAGCAGCAGCAGCAGCAATGTAACACTGTATTCCAAATTCCAATAAAACCTTTCCTGTGGGGGGAAGTGAGACACAGGTGATGCTCCCAGCTGAGCAGCAGAGAAGTGGAAATGCAAAGAGTACCATGGAGGGAACCATGGAGACTGGCTTCTTGTCCTTGAAGTGTTGAAGGGAAAAGATCTCAGCTATGGTTGAATACCACGGTCTAGCCCAGTGGTTCTGGAGGAAGCTACACTGGTTGTGAATCATGACTGAGATGCTTTTTGAGTGGAAAGTTGGGCAAGTCACATTCCTTCTTCAAGCCTTTGTTTCCAGGGTGCTGGAAGGGGGATGGAGTCCCTAAGGCCAAGGTGACAGGGTGGTAAATTACAGTCTTGGCATTCAGAAGGAAATTTCTGATTTGAGAGCTCTGGTACTTCTAAGGCATACACTACCTTTGAGTTAAATACAGAGCCCACCTCCCCACCGCACTCTCCTCTCTAAATTCCCTCCCGATTTAGATGTTGAGCTCTGAGACCCAGCACATTTGCTCTCTAATGTTATGATTCCTCAGTTCAGGAACCTCCCACTATCTGACCATTCTGGCTTTCCAGCTCCTTTGTAATCTGATCTTCATTTTCTCAAATGGAATCTTCGACTGTTTCCAACATAATTCCTGGTCAATCTTGGCTCTTCTTCATGCCCATTTCTGTGGCCAGCCCACTTTCTGTAATAATCTTTCTTCTTCTGAGATGGTTGGTGTGGGTGTGGGTCTCTGCCCCTGCATTTCTTTACACTATTTTCTTAGGGTGTGCCCTGCGGGCCTCAGAGGACAAATACCTCTGGGAAACGTTTGCTTGTTTAGGTGGAGTTTTGTGCTAATGTGCATTATAAATCTCTCAAAGAATGCTATTGCATGTAGAGTTTCTCAAGTTATTTGGACTTGGGAATTAAAAACTCCTCCTCCCTCCCTCCCTTCCTCTCCCTTTCCTTTCTTCCTCTTTTTCTTATTTTCTTTTAACATTTCATGTGGCCAGAGTATCACGGTCCATGTTTTGGAGGCTTCAGGGTCCCGGGGTTGCGGTTATCATGTTCCTACATGGAGGTAGAGAGGCAGCCTAAGGCCAGAGTCTGGGACCACTTCTATTCCCAGGCAGAATGTAACGAGGGCATCGGAATTGGCTCTGCTCTTGCTCTTCTGGAAACTCGTGTTTTATGTCTGATCTGTACTCTTACCATCTTATCTGGCGACCAAGTCCTTGTCTTATAAGACGTTCCAGTAAGGGAACCCCTGCTTTGATCCCGTGTTCGTTATCGCCATTCCTTTGACCTTATTCGTCACTTAAGGTCTAGCATCCAAGTCCGCCCTCACATTTGACTCTGTATGGCTAGACTGCCCCCATGACACCAGCTTATGTCTCCACCTCGTCTTTCAGTTTGCCTTCTCCCTGTGAGCCCATCAGATATCCCAGTCTTCCTTCTTGGTCCTGTGACTCGCTGATCCATCCTCGCTCTTGNTGGCGTGCTGCAATTCATGGGGTCACAGAGTCGGACATGACTGAGCGACTGAACTGAACTGAACTGAACTGACACAGCTGAAGTCTGGTGAGAGTCACTCCTGGTTCATAGATGGCTGTCTTTTTGCTGCTTCTTCACGTGGTAGAAAGGAACAAAGGAGCTCTCTTGGATCTCTTTTGTAAGGGTGGTAATCTCACAAACGAGGGCTCCGCTCTCATGACCTAATTACCTCCCCGAAGCACCACCTTTTGATACTATCACATTAAGGGTTAGGATTTCAACATATAAATTTTGGATGCACACAAACATTCAGTCTATAATACCCTCCAAACTATTCCTTTTCTGCAAGCAGAACTTCTTATTTTCTATGACACCAAAAGGCATCAGTGTGGTAGTACAAGACAGGAGGTCTGGATGCTGCCTTCAGTGCTGGTACCAATTACAGAATTTTGGGTCCTGTAAGCCCTCCTAATTTTCTTATCACAAGGCTAATCATATGGGGCCATAGACTCCTTTGACAACCTGTTGAAGCCTGTGAAACCCTTCTCAGAAGAATGTGTTTAAGTGCATAAAAGGAAACAAATATAAGTAAAACTATACTGTATCAGTTATCAGATATTTAAAAAACAAAATTTTCATATAATAATATCTATGCTTGTTTAGTAACTCAATCAATAAAATGGCAGATCTAATATTGGCAGGTCTAATAAAGACTGATTTTGAAGTAACTGCTAATTGCTAAGTCGCTTCAGTCGTGTCTGACTCTGTGTGACCCCATAGACGGCAGCCCACCAGGCTCCCCTGTCCCTGGGATTCTCCAGGCAAGAACACTGGAATGGGTTGCCATTGCCTTCTCCAAATTTTTTTTTTTTGAAGTAAGGATTATTATAAATAATACTTCAAAATCTCTATTATAGTGATCTCTATAGAGTGAAGTAAGTCAGAATGAGAAAGACAAATACCATATATTAATGCATACATTTGGAATCTAGAAAGATGGTACTGACAATATTCTTTTGACTCTGATATTCTGATTCCCTCCTTCTCACCAGCCTGTTCACCAACACTCCCTTTCACCTGCTTCTAAATGGCCATCTTCCTGATTCCACTGGGCTTCAGACCTTGCTGAACTTCACAGGAAGACATTTTACTATGGTCTTCACTACCATATTGGAATTTGTCACCCCTAATCTGTCAGGAGTTGTAATCTCCAATTCTGAATCTTCTCGCCCATCTTTTCTGCTACATCTCTCTGCGGTTCAGTTTTCTACCTATAAAAGAGGATGAAAATGGTACTTGCCATATAGCTTCTCTGAGGACAAAGCAAGTTTCAATGCAGAAAGCACTTAGAATATCAAGCGGAACACAGTGGAGACACAAAAGACATTAATTGTTTTCTTTTTATTACTAATATTATTCCATTGCTTTTGGCCACTAAGAACTCAGAGAGAAAAATAACAGAACATGCTACCTGATCCACTACAAAGGTGAACCATTTAGCTTCAGCTGGATCACATCACCTTTCAATTCTTAGTTATTCACCGAAAATTTATCAACAATGAATGTGAGTGCTTGAGCGCTCACTATGTGCTAACCCCTGAGGATTGAGACATACATTTATTCAACAAATATTTATCAAGCACTTCCTGGTGGCTCAGAAGGTAAAGAATCTGCCAGCAATGCCGGAGACCCAAGTTCAATCTGTGGTCAGGAAGATCCCCTGGAGAAGGCAAAGGCTACTTACTCCAGTATTCTTGCCTGGACAGAGGAGCCTGGAGTGCTACAGTTCATGGGGTCACAAAGAGTTGGATGTGACTGAGCAACTAACACTTTCACTTCTACTGTGTGGGAGGCACTTCTGTAGTATGGCGGATCTAGCAAAGAACAAAAAAGAGGAGGTCCCGTGGATATTAGTCTTCCCTTTTGATCATGATGGACAAAGTTCCCATTCTGCTGAACCTCACTATCTAGTTGGAAGTGACAGACAGTAAACTGTTCAATCAGCAAGCAAACAAACGAGGAAATTTCAGGTATTGTCGTGTCTTGTCCCATCAGTCATCATCAGTCCACCATTTTACTTTCCCTACCTCGCTTCCATACGATAAGCTTCAGTCTTGCTTCCCTCTTGTACCATCTCATCTCCACAATTGAGAAATATGTATTATACAACTTTTACTTTACTTCTATTTCTTATTAACATTCCCTCCCAAACTCCCATAACTTGAATTTCCATTCCCTCCATTATACTGAAACTGCTCTTTCAAAGGTCATTGTTAACTCCCTTTTGATTAAAAGTCCTTTGGGGAACTATATCCCTCTAGGCCTCTCTAAACTGTCCAGTATAGATCATTGGGGTCTGCTTCGCAAAATTATCTTCTTTTTGGAGTTACTGCTCTGTCTGTACCTACCCCACCACCTTTACTGCCATTTCGCCTGTATTCCTTTTCTGCTGGACTTTTATAACTAATGGCCCATTTTCAGTCAATTCTCTGGAAGATTCAATCTACTTGCCCTCTGCTCTTTCCTGACATGTTTGAACAGATGACTTCCAAACCTGAACCTCAAGCACTGGCTCCTCACCTAGGTAGCTCCAGTCACCCACAGAACCCCTCCGTCCAGATAACCCAGGGGCCCTTCAAACTCTGTATATTCAGAAAACCAAAGAGTCTCTTGTATCTCTAATATAGTCAACATTCACATTTCTCCCCTAGCATGGGATTCCTGGTTCCTTCTTCTCCTCTTTATTATCACAAGTGTAATGAAGAGAGGCAAGGTCTCCATGCCTCTTCTCTTTCTCAAATATTAATCTTACTGGAACCAGTCCCCATGATCGTAGGTGGGCTACAACTGGCATTCGGGCTGACAGGACATTAGTGACTCACATATGTGAGCATGTGTAGGGCACATACAGGGTACTCTCCAATGCCCTGTGCCCCACGGTGTTAGGCTGAGATAGTACCTGTATCCTTGGATAAACCTAACCATCTTTGTCTCTCCTCTTGGCAGGAGTGTTGTGAGAGAATCTGACATTCTCTGTGTCTCGGTGGAGTTAAGATTTGGAAACAGATGGAAGAAGAAACTCATTTATGCAGGCCACATGCAGAGCTCTACACTGTTGGCAGAGTGGTACTTCATGTATCAATTGCCATCATTTCTTGTGTATATCTCTCCCTTGGGCTCTCATAAGAATAGAAGTAGCTGTGGGTATGAGGAAGTCGAGCATTATGGGAGTCCTTGGTCAGATGCCAAGTAATACCAGAAAATCCTTACTGAATTGCTAATAATATTTATACTTCAAGACCCAGTTAGAATCCTTATTTTATAGTAATTAATACCATAAGTTCTATTTTGTAGAAAACCTGTGTATGAATCTCAACTCCACAACTTAATACCTGTGTGAATTTAGTCAAGTTACTTAGCCTCTCTGAGGCTCATCAATAAAAATGTGGGATTAACAAAGGTTAAAAGAGATAATCCATCATTGTACATTGGCTTGCTATCTGCCACTATTCCTGGCAGGTAGCAAGGATTAAATAAATGTTCATTATAGCAATATAGGCCTGCATCCCAGTAGCTCTCCCTTGTCTCACTAACAATCATACTTTCAGGCTTTCCTATATCATTTAAAGGGATAAATTTACAGGACATTAGGTTTATAACCATTGACAGTTTGCTAGCTTCTATGTATGAATCTTGTCTATAACATGACATTTGAATCTCCATGTGGGTCATGCTTAAAGCTTATTCTTTTCCCACAAACTCAAGGGTGACCGGCACAGTACCAGTACTCCTCAAGATTATATTATTGGTCAAAATGCTACATAGCAGCATAACATAGAGTTGTATTTAATCATATATACATATATATATGTATATATATACACACACACACACACATATACATATACTTTTTTTTTAACTGAAGATCAAAAAATGGAGGCTAGTATATAGACAGCAACTTTCACCGTTTGTCCCAATTCCCAGGCTGAGGACTTCCCTAGTGGTCCAGTGGTTAATAAGACTCCAAGCTCCCAATGCAGGGGGTCTGGGTTTGATTCCTAGTTGGGGAACTAGATCCCACATGCTAAACTAAGAACCCACATGCCACAACTAAGACCAGCATCAGTTCAGTTCAGTTCAGTTCATTCACTCAGTCATGTCCGACTCTTTGCGACCCCATGAATCGCAGCACGCCAGGCCTCCCTGTCCATCACCAACTCCCGGAGTTCACTCAGATTCACGTCCATCGAGTCAGTGATGCCATCCAGCCATCTCATCCTCTGTCGTCCCCTTCTCCTCCTGCCCCCAATCCCTCCCAGCATCAGAATCTTTTCCAATGAGTCAACTCTTCGCATGAGGTGGCCAAAGTACTGGAGTTTCAGCTTTAGCATCATTCCTTCCAAGGAAATCCCAGGGTTGATCTCCTTCAGAATGGACTGGTTGGATCTCCTTGCAGTCCAAGGGACTCTCAAGAGTATTCTCCAACACCACAGTTCAAAAGCATCAATTCTTTGGTGCTCAGCTTTTTTCANGGCCAAAGTACTGGAGTTTCAGCTTTAGCATCATTCCTTCCAAAGAACACCCAGGACTGATCTCCTTTCAAATGGACTGGTTCTCCTTACAGTCCAAGGAACTCTCAAGAGCCTTTTCCTTCACCAGTTAACACATGTTAAATCTGCTACTCTCACCTTCTATCTTGGAATATTTCTTGACAGTGAGAAGCATTTAGACCAAAGAAAAGTGAGAAAGAATTACATCCTTGCATATTTGATTGGGGCATCCTTGGTGACTCAGATGGTGAAGAATCTGCCTACAGTGTGGGAGGCCTGGTTCCATCCCTAGTTCAGGAAGATCTCCTGGAGGAGGGCATAGCAACCTGCTCCAGTATTCTTACCTGGAGAATCCCCATGGACAGAGGAGCCTGGCAAGCTACAGTCCATCGGGCTGCAGAGTCAGACTTGATTGAGCAACTAAGCACAAATTGATTGAAATATGATTTTCTTAATTACATAGCAAGATATCAAATATGTATAAATAAACATATTTTATAATTTGATTTTAGCATTAAATTTATTTTGGTGAATGACACAAGACAAATCTTAGATGCTAGTGTTGAGATGACCAATGAACCTTAGAAGTGACCTACCTTTAGACATTTTCATATGTGAAATAATATATGTCCTTGTTAATTAGACCACTTTTAGTTGTATTTTCCGTTACTTTATGGTGAAAATAGCCTAGAAAATGCAGAAATATTATCATATTTGTGCCTTTATTATAGTTATCTAGTTAACTAAATGGGGAAGACAGAAGTGGGGANGTCTTCGTGTCTGGCTTCTTGCCCTTAGCACACAGCTTTCGAAGTTCCTTCATGCTACAACTATGCTACTTCATTCCTTTTAATGGCTGAATAATATTCCACTCTAGGGTCGGACCACATTTTGCTTATCCATTTATCCATTGATGGGCATTTGGGTTGTTGGTACGTTTCAGCGACTGTGAATCTTACAGTCTTGCTTTTCCCAAGCAGCAGGCCCCCTCTGTGCAGCCCATTCCTGCCAGTGCCTTGGCCTTACTTCTCTCAACCATCTTTTTCCAGACTTGTCTTTCTGGGGGAGCCTCACATCCAGCTTCATGAGGATGGCCAGGTTCTCAGAATCACCAACAGTCACCTGGGAGATGAGGGCTGGTACCAGTGTGTGGCCTTCAGCCCAGCCGGCCAGCAGACCAAGGACTTTCAGCTCAGAATTCACAGTGAGCTCGGCCCCTTCCCATCCTCACCATGGGCTGCCCACTTCGTGGAGCGGGGGTGAGGGCAGAAATGGGAATCTCTCAGGAGTCTGCCCCAAGTCCAGTAAAACCAGAGGGGGACGGACAAAGGGAATCTGAAACGTTCCCCAAATCCCATCGTCCCCATCCGAGCTTTCCAAGTTCTATCCCTAGTACACTCCGGATGGTCATTTCTTTAAATCAAGTCATTTTTCTTTCCACTGAAACCCAGTTACCTAAAAGGATGTTGGCTATTTCAAAGGGAAGTGGGAACCAGGGTTGCTTGGCCTTCGTGGGAGGAAGCAGTGAAAACAGATGCCACCAAAGAGGGATGTTGGAACCCCTGAGGCATGAGCTGGCCCACATGTGGTAGAAAGTGCAGAATAGAAAGTGCTGGAAAGATTAAGAACACAGTCACACCAGACACACCAAACCACCTTGTCCTTTGTCATAAATGGGCCGAAGGAGACTTGGGAAGGGCATAACCGTTCTGTCATGAGGTGCATGTCCGTGTGCCCAAGGGTCCTCTTGGGTACCACCCGTGGTGTGTGACCTGCCCTGTGGGACCCCGATCCAGTTCAGCCCCTCGCTTTACAGATGAGGAGGCTGAGCCCAGAGAAAGTGACCTCTCCAGGTCGTACAGCCACTTAGAGGCGGGGGCTGGGGGACGGGGCGTCCAGAGCCTGACCCGCGGCCCCTGCCCCTCCTCTCGCACCGCCTGCGATGGCCAGGCTCGCCTTCCACGTCAGCGTGTCCCGAGCTGGCTTCGCCCGTCTGTCCCCAGAGTCCCCTGCCCCTCCCCGCCCCTGCAGTGGAAGCTTGTGGCGGATGTGGTGCTGTGACCCACGGGCAGGGGCTTGGGGGCTGCAAGGGGTGGGGCGCCAGCCGCCTTGGCGCTGGGCAGCCTCCCTGTGACCTTCTGTCACCCCCACTGTCTTCAGCACCCCCCACCATCTGGGGCTCCAACGAGACGAGCGAGGTGGCCATCATGGAAGGCCACCCCGTGTGGTTCCTGTGCGAGGCCCGAGGGGTGCCCACGCCCGACATCACCTGGTTCAAGGATGGCGACCCCCTGGTCCCCAGTGCTGAGGTGGTCTACACCAGAGGCGGCCGGCAGCTGCAGCTGGAGCAGGCCCAGGGCTCGGACGCTGGCACCTACAGCTGCAAGGCCAGCAATGCTGTGGGGGTCGTGGAGAAGACCACCCGGCTGGAGGTTTACGGTGAGCGGCCCAGGGCGCGGCAGGAGCAAGGCTCAGCTGGGGTGAGCGGGGGGAGGACTCTGGGCCGTGGTGGCCTCCGTCTGGCTCCAAAGGTGGGCCAGGGGAGTGGCCAGAGGCCCAAGATAAAGAGATTGAATGGTTATCCGGGGAGAAGGGTCATCTCATCCAGCATCCCCTGGCCAGAGAGGAAACTGCGGCCAGGAGATGGGTCTGTCTCAGGGCCCAGGGAGAGCCCGGTGGAGAAGTCAGGTCTCCCCTCGTGGTTTAGGGCTTTTCAGAAACTTGCACCCAGAGCCCCCAAAGCACCACTAATAACTAACTGCTCTTGACTAATCACTTATTGTGGTCCAGACCCCCTGGGGGTTGCCACAGCAACAGCTAATTTCATCTCAGGGACTAGGGCCCTGGTCCCCCAACCCATGGGTGAGTCTAGTGGGCTCTGGGACTGACCCAGGTCACCCCGCTAGGGGGTGAGAGGACTTGGTTCACACCGAGAGGGTCTGACTATAGATAAAGTGGAAGGGTTAGTTCCTCAGTTGTGTCCGATTCTTTGCGACCCTATGGCCCGCGAGGCTCCTCTGTCCATGGGATTCTCCAAGCAAGATACTGGAGTGGGTGGCCATTTCCTCCTCCAGGGGATCTTCCCGGCCCAGGGTTTGAACTCTGCTCTCCCGCATTGCAGGCAGATTGTTTACTGTCTGAGCCGCCAGGGAAGCCCCAACTATAGGTGCTGTGCTGTTAACCTGGGCATTGGCCTGTGTGGAGGGTCTTGGCTCTGAGGGCACGCAGAGAACTCAGAGGACAGGGTGTGTATCGATGGGCAGGGATGGGCCGAGCAGATGAAGTCTCAGAGGGCAGAATGCAGGCCAGTAGGGTCCTTGTGGTTCCTCTCGAAGAGTCAGCTCTAGGGCTCTGGTCCCCAAAGACACCAACGGCTTGGATGCTGGAGCCCTGGGGACCCCAAAGGCAAGCTGGGGTGTCCAGGGTCTGTGGGCCCCCTCTGAGAGTGAGCCCAGCTGCCAACTCAGGGATCTCCTGGAAGTTGACAGAAAATGTACCTGTGTTTTCATTACATTTCAGTGGGGCTTATGACCCACACAAGGTTGGGAAGCCCATCCTTGGTCNGGCCCCCTCTGAGAGTGAGCCCAGCTGCCAACTCAGGGATCTCCTGGAAGTTGACAGAAAATGTACCTGTGTTTTCATTACATTTCAGTGGGGCTTATGACCCACACAAGGTTGGGAAGCCCATCCTTGGTCCTTCATTGCCCGATGTCTCCTAGCAACGGCTCCATGTGCTTAGCAACTTGGGGGGGCCCTCCCCAATGGGAAGAAAGAAGCCCTCCCTCCTGAGCTACCCACTTGGCCATCCCTGGTTGAGTTAGGAGCCCCCACAGGCTGGGTCATCTGGACTAGGGTTGGCTTGCTTCCTTGGACCAAGAAGGGGACCAGCAGGAGCAGAAGCTCTGGTCTTGGGCCCCGGGGAGCCTGTCATGGGGTCGGTGGATATGGAGACCTACTGGGGATATGCAGAGATGAGTGTTCTGCGGAAGATGAGCTCGTGGAGGGAGCAAGGCATGGAGAGAAGATGCAGGCAGAGTAGGGGGCAATGGGGGGGTTGCCACCAAGGGACAGAGAGTGGAGAGGGTGCTTCCAGCCAGGGGGTTGGGGGAGGCTTGGAGGAGGAGGTGAGGTCTGAACAGGGCTTTCAGCTAGCAGAGCGGGGAGGAGGCATTTCACACGGGGTGGGGTCAGGGAGGGGCTTAACTGGGCTACTGGCCCCTGAACAGCCCCCTGTCTCTCCCCTAGTCCCACCCACCATCGAGGGCACTGGCGAAGGACCTCGAGTGGTGAAAGCCGTGGCCGGGAGGCCCTTGACCCTTGAGTGTGTGGCCAGAGGCTACCCACCCCCCACCATCTCCTGGTACCACGAGGGG